>JAKTQL010002495.1:109369-134300 GCA_030558815.1 Blastobotrys malaysiensis
CCATTCGACGTTTGAATTTAAGCCATTGCTCCCTTAACATCGTAGTAAACGTACAACATTAAAGGTACTGTTATGTTACTGCGACAGTTTGACTATCCCGGTATACAATTCCATGGTATCGATCAAGTGAAGGGGGTCTGGGGGTGGAACCCCCGGCTACGGGAGCTCGAGGGCTGGCCCTCGAAGACGCTACGGGAGCAATTACCTGGGGGACCAGTCCCCCAGACCCCCTGTAACAGGGGCTCCGCCCCTAGAACCCCGTAACAGTGTAACCATTTGTGTCGTAAAGGGAGGTCTGGGGGTGGAACCCCCAGCTACGGGAGCTCGAGGGCTGGCCCTCGATGACACTTGGTGGTTGGTTGGGGGTCTGGGGGTGGAACCCCCGGCTACGGGAGCTCGAGGGCTGGCCCTCGAATACACCACGGGAGCAATTACCTGGGGGACCAGTCCCCCAGACCCCCTGGAGCAGGGGCTCCGCCCCTAGAACCCCAGCTACGAGAGTAAACAGCCGTGCAATGTCGTCCGGAAGGGATAGCGATGCAAGGGCGGTTATGTGGGGTAAAGCACGGCTATCAACGGAGAATCCTCATCGGCCGCCGCGGAGGGGGTTCCGGGGTTAGTATTGGCGGCCAATTCGACGACTATCAACGGTGGAGACGAAGAAACCACCTCGATATAAACGCATTGACCTGCTCCAACTACTGGCGCCATTTGTAGTCGCAATTCCGCCTGGCAACGGGGTCGAAAAACGGTTGACGGGTCCGGGGCCGCCGTTTTCGGCGTCCGTGGGTAACTCACCCGCTATTTAGTCACCGGCCCCGGGCCAGTGCCGAATTTGCAGTACTTAAAGAACCCCTCGGCCAGTGGACAGCCCCAAACCAGATAGATCCAATGCAATCGCTGTCGAAACGACTCCCCAATATGCTGCGTGCCCAGCGGCGGTCGCTGAGCACGACCTCTGCGCTGCTGAGCGCCCGGCTGGACGCGTCCAAGCTCAAGGTGTCCGCGGTCGAGGCCCGTAAGGCGTACCCGGCCCCGGAGAAGCTGGCGTTTGGCAAGACCTTCTCTGACCACATGCTCAAGGCGGAGTGGACCGAGAAGGACGGGTGGAAGGCGCCTGAGATCGTGCCGTACGGCCCGCTGGTGCTCGATCCGTCCGCGTCCGTGTTCCACTACGCGTTCGAGTGCTTCGAGGGCATGAAGGCCTTCAAGACCGAGGACGGCGCGGTGCGCCTGTTCCGGCCAGATATGAACGGCAAGCGGCTCAACAAGTCCTCGGAGCGGCTGGCGCTGCCCAACTTTGAGGTTGAGGAGTTCACCAAGCTCATTGAAAAGTTTGTCGCCCTTGAGAAGGAGGTGATCCCGCAGAAGAAGGGCTACTCGCTCTACTTGCGACCGACCATGATTGGTACCAATGCCGAGTTGGGCGTCAAGCACCCGTCCAAGGCGCTGCTGTACGTAATTGCCTCTCCAGTGGGCCCGTACTACGCCGAGGGCTTCAAGGCGGTGCGGCTCCAGGCCAGCGAGCAGGCGGTGCGAGCGTGGCCCGGCGGGGTGGGCGACAAGAAGCTCGGCGGCAACTACGCGCCGACCATTTTGCCCCAGATCGAGGCGGCCAAGCAGGGCTACGACCAGGTGTTGTGGCTGTTCGGCCCGGAGAACTACGTCACCGAGGCCGGTACGATGAACGCCTTCTTTGTGTTCAAGAAGGACGGCATGAAGGAGCTGGTTACCGCGCCGCTCGACGGCACCATCCTCGAGGGCATCACCCGGGACTCCATCCTGGCGCTCGCCCGGGAGCGTCTCGACCCCGAGGAGTGGGTCGTCTCCGAGCGACTCTACACCATGGACGAGGTCGCCGACAGGGCCGCCAAGGGCGAGGTCGTCGAGGCGTTTGGCGCCGGCACCGCCGCCATCGTCTCCCCGATCAAGGAGATTGGCTTCAAGGGCAAGGACATTGCCATCCCGCTCCAGGCGGGCAAGGGCGCCGGTGAGCTCACCGAGACGGTCGCCAAGTGGATCTCCGACATCCAGTACGGCGTCGAGGAGCACCCGTGGTCCATCAAAGTCTAACCCCCGTAACGATAGAATGTCATGATCTTGTTTACTATCCACTATATTTCCGGGGGGTTCTAGGGGCGGAGCCCCTGCTCCAGGGGGTCTGGGGGACTGGTCCCCCAGGTAATTGCTCCCGTAGCGTCTTTGAGGGCCAGCCCTCGAGCTCCCGTAGCTGGGGGTTCCACCCCCAGACCCCCGTTCAATGGGGTTCTAGGGGCGGAGCCCCTGCTACAGGGGGTCTGGGGGACTGGTCCCCCAGGTCATTGCTCCCGTGGTGTATTCGAGGGCCAGCCCTCGAGCTCCCGTAGCTGGGGTTCCACCCCCAGACCCCCCGCAGGGGAATTGTCAGGGTAAACATGTATTACAATCATTCGTTAGCTATTTTCATTGTCACATTTCTCATTCTCCTCGTCGGTGGGAAGGGTTTCATTATCCGAGCTCTGCTCGCTGTTGCTCGACTCGGGCGAGTCCTGAACATGCCGTTGCGCCTCGAGGGTCTGGCGGTCCCCAATGGCCCGCTGCAGCGTTGTAATGTACATGTCGTACTTGACCGTTTCCTTGAGCAGGTACTGCGACTTGCGCTCCCAGTTGGCATGGGCGCGGGTCGTCATGAGATAGCTCGGCTTAAACAGCTTCATCATGCTGACCCGGTGCTCGCTGTGGGTCTCAAAGTTGCTGCGTACCATGTCCACGTACTTGCGCATCGCGTCGAGCTGCTCGCCCTCTTCGAGCGTACAGTGCACCGTCGACGAGACCGGCGGCTTCCACTCCTTGATCTGGATGCGCTCCCGGTTGACCACGAGTGTGTCGTATGGCCCGGCCTGGCTGACCGCCGGCCTGGCCTGTCGCTTTTCGCACTCGCTCAGCAGCTCCAACGGCCGGCTCCACCCGTACTCCACGCTCGAAACCGCCTCCAGCAGGGGCTCCTTGGAGACCCGCGACGCCCAGTAATTGCACGCATACACGTACTCCTCGGCAATGTCCCTCGTACCAGCAAGGAATATAAGAACCCCTTGAGAGGGCAGGGTCAGCGACCACTGCGTAGAGTCTTCGGGCTTGTCAGAGCCCCCAGCCCCGTGGTTCTGGTAATTGTAGCTCGAGATCATCATGCTGCTGCGCCTGGCGCTCTGGTCCCCTTCCTTCTGGACCGGGTTCACCTGGGCCATCGTGTGGCAGAGCGAAATGTTGTCCGTCATCGTGGCGTTCTCCATCCAATTGCCGCCGCCGACCGTGACATTCTCAAAGCTCGCCGACCGCAGGTTCTCGTGCGACGGACGCGTATACGTCTGATTGTTAATGTACTGGCTGTTGAGCCGCGTGCGACTGCGACGATGGTTCAGCGGCGTCGCCTCGTCGTCGAACCGGAACATCTTGAGCGAGCCCTTGTGGACAACGACAAACACCTGCACCCAGTCCCGCTTCTTGTGCTTCTTGGTGACATTGCCAGTGTCCAGGTACGCCTGGAACTTGAGCAGTCCCTCCTTGGCCCACGGAGCACCCTGCAGCGCCATGTAATCCTCGGCGCTCTCCCCGTTTCCGTCCGGCAAGGTCGACGAGGTGTACACTGAATCGTTGACAGAAGTAGCCGCAGTCGCCTCGGTGAGCTGAGAGGCATTGGCATTGGAGTCCGGCGACGAGGCACCAAGGTCCTCCGAGCTCTTGGACCGGCTCTGGCACACCTGCTGCTCCTCTCGGATCATGGTGTTTCGCAGGGCCCCGGCAAAGCCAATGTTCTCTACCGTCAATGTGTCCCCGGCAATGGGCGCCATGGGACCGGTGCCGTTATTCGCAGTGTTGCCGCTCGACGTCGAGCAGGCGTACATAGAGCGCCGTTTGGTGACCTGACGAGCATTGTTAGAGGCAATGGCGCCCTGGTACTCGTAGTCGGACCACGTGTCGTGGTTGAGCCAGCTTCGACGGTTAACGTTCGAAAACCGATTGAGCAGCGAGTTGTTGTCGCCATTGAGCGAGGTCCGCGACGAGTTGGCCATAGATGTGAAGGAGGACTGCGGGTAGAGCCGGCTGTTCGACCCAGACTTCTCCCGAGCCAGGTTGAGCGGGATCATGTCGACCGAGCCGTACACCTGCTTGAGAACGTTGGCAATGACCGTCTCCCACTCGCGTGGGGTGTACTTGGAGGTGTCCGAGACGAGCGCATTGTAGTGGTCTGGGGTCTTGGCGCCCCCTCCACCCATGACGCTCCATCGCTTGTTGGTGTTGGCGGTGCCTCCAGAGGAGATGGAGCCCTTGGCGGAGGCATTGTCCTTGTCTTCCTCCTCGGCCTTGAGCAGGTTACGCATCGTGTCGAGCGTCTGGTGCACGTACTGGGACCGCGGCATGCGCTTCTGGCCCTGGAACTCCTCGCTGTGGTGGTCAGTGTTGAGTAGCAGGATCGAGTATGCCAGCGTATACACGACTCCCGGTGACTTGAACCCATGGCGCGGGTTACACTGGCACCACCGGTCAGCAAAGGCGTCGAGCAGGCGGTCAATCTGCTGCGACTCGGCCTTGAGGTAGAGCCGGTCGCACAGACGCCGCAACGAGGTGAGCACGTTCTTGTCGGTAAAGTCAAATAGCTCCATGTACGACTCTCGGACCTTGGCGCGGTCGTTACCCGAGTCGCCGAGCCACGACGCTGTCTGGTCATGAGTGACAAAGGGAGCCTGCCCTTGGAACAGCTGTTCAGCAATTGTAGATGCCTGATGGCAGTCGAGGCTGTCTCCAACCACTACAATTTCTGGAGTACCGGCCATTTCAGCAGAAGCGGGGGCAGCAGCAGCAGTAGTAGTGGGAAACGCTCCGGGGATGGAGTTGGAAGAGCTCTCTTGAGCCACGGTGGTCGAAGTGGTGGAAGAAGCATCTGCATTGTTAGAGGCGCCCTCGTGAATAGTTTGCTGCTCTTTCGGGTCCTCCACATTGTCCTCTAGTGCTTCGGCCTGATCCCTGTCTGCAATTGTCTCAGTGACTGCAGCAGTGGCCGGTTGGTTCTGCGAAGCCTGCAAAGCGGGCATGGAGCCATTTTTCAGGGGCGACTCAGCAGCGCTGATATACGAGGCCGACGTTTCTGTCGAGGCAAACGAGTATGCTCGACCGTTGGCATTTCTCTTTTCAGCCTCGAGCAGCGCTGGAGCAATTGGCTCTTTGAGTTCTTTAGGCTCTTTCGGCTCTTTTGGAGGAACCGGCGGCGGCTTGGAGGCATTGTTCACCGGGACGGGGGCGCTGATTTTGTGGGATTGGAGAATTGGCGGTGCCGAGGACTTTCGCAGCGACGAGTGAGAAGCGGTGAAGAGCCGTCGGAACAGGCCGTTTTTCTTCTTTGGCAAGTCGCCATCGTGGGCAGCTGAAGGCATTACGGGGAATTGGCGTCGATGGATACCAATAGAGAGTCGATTGGCACTTTATAAGCCTTTTAAAGCGTTCTCCTCTCTTAAGCGGGTCTCAAATCCAGAGCTAAATCGTTCCTGAGTACTAGTAGTCTCTGTCTTACCGCACTTTGTGTCTGGAGGACTGATTGAGACCCTTAATCCGGATGTTGCAAACGGACACAAATTAATTACCAATAGTTGTTCGGTCTTTGGAGAATCGAGGTCGTCGAAAGCGGACCGAGGGAATGTGCAAAATAATATACGCCTCGATATATAGGAGCGGAGGCTATGATATTTTTGTGTCACGCAACTCGTTACCCTGACAGTGGATGAAAGATTGTAAAGAATGGAAAGAGGATGGATACACCCGAAGAAGCCCAGGAGAAGGAGAGCAGTTGTAAACGACCAGGGGATCAACAATTGGGTTCCCCTTAAAAAATAACCATACACACACATACAGCGCATGTATGGCCCTGCGAGGCGTAGCCCCTTAAAGCCCTACCCCGAGCCATGTATAGTAGAGCACACGGCGGACGGGATAGTGAATGCGTACGCCCACTCACGCTGTTTCGTGTGCGATATCACCATCCTGCATACCTGGCAGGTTAGCTGATGATTCGGAGAGACAAATTAAGCTCCAAAACGGCCGTCCCCCCCGGGTTGGAATGTCTATCCATCGCCCATCACCGATCCCACTGGGCCATCGGTAGTTAGTACCGTACCGTACAGTAGTAGAGTATTTTTGGCGGCACCCCCTATAGAGGGGCATACGTACCCTGTCATGCAGATCGTCCATCATGCCCGACCGTTTTAAATTGTGACAGGGGTGTAGGGGACCAGGATCCCGCATACACCAAGCTACATGCTATATTGCTGTAATACACTATGTGCTACGGTATACTGTATTGTACACTGAACTGCCACTGTATTTTATACACTGAACTACTTTTATACTGTATTACTGTAATACACTGAATTATACTGTATTGTAATACACTGAACTACTTGGTACCGATATACTGAACTACTATCGGTGTACTATATTACTGTAATATACACAACTAGTTATTACCGGTGTACTGTATTACTGTAATTCACTGAACCACCTTCAATGTCGTATTGTAATACACTGAACTACTCTACTGTATTGTAATACACTGAACTACACTACCTTCTATACTGTATTACTATACCTAATGGTAATACACTGAACTATACTGTATTAATTCACTTAACTACTACCGGTACAGGTGTAACTATACTGCATTACTGTAATACACAGAACTACGTACCAACTGTATATAATCCATACACGACGTACTAACTGTACTATATAATCCATACACAACGTACTAACTGTATCCATACACTATGTACTAATACTAATCCGTACCACGGCATTGCTCTCCTTGACCACCGATCGATCGAGGCACGGCTATATGGCCATAGATCCGGGCGGAGATCCGACCGGAGGACCCTTGCAAACCTAAACCCCCAAACATCCGGGCCGGTGGGAACGCCTTATCGTCGCGATACTCCTCGTAGGCAATCCAATGTCGTTTCTCTTCTCGCGGTCGAAGCAAAAGTCGCCCCAGGAGCTGGTCAAGCTGCTGAGCGAGCTCCTGTCGCGGGCCGAGCGCGCGGAGGGCTCCACCGACCGGCGCAAGGTGAGTGTGCCCACTGTACAATGACCCGACTAACCAACGCCTGAGGGGCCCTCAGAGGGCCCATTCAGGAGACTAGGCAGATGATTTGGCCAGAGTGCTGTACCAGATGAAGGTGATTTTATATGGAGATCAGGAGACCGATCCCATCCCGGATCAGATTGGCGTACTGGCCCAGGAGGTGTACGCGACAAACGTATTAGTACCGCTGGTAGCGAACCTTCACTTGTTGGAGTTCGACTCGCGTAAGGATGTGGTGATCATTTTCACCACCTTGTTGCGACGACAGATCGGCGCGCGGTCCCCGACGGTGGACTATTTGGCGTCGCGGCCCTCCATCTTCGAGTCGCTCATCTCGTGGTCGGCGTCGCCGGACCTGGGGATCACGGCGAATGCCATTCTCCGGGACTGTATCAAGTACGAGCAATTGGCGCGGAACATTCTCAACTCGCCGCTCTTCTGGAACTATCTGGACTACGTAGACTCGGACCACTTTGAGACTGCGTCGGACGCATTCACCACGGTCCACGAGCTGTTCACGGCGAACCCGCACGTGGTGGCCGAGTTTTTGGCGCGCAACTCGGGGCCCTTCGCCATCAAGATGACGGCGCTCATGGGGTCCGCCAATTACGTGACCAAGCGCCAGTCGGTCAAGATCATGAGCCATGTGCTGCGGCAGCGGGCCAACTATGTGTTCATGACCGAGTATATCATGGTGCCCGAGCACCTCAAACAGGTGATGATTCTACTGCGCGACAAGAGCAAGAACGTGCAGTACGAGGCGTTCCAGATCTTCAAGCTGTTCGCCGCCAACCCCAAAAAGCCAAAGCCCGTTATAGACATACTCGCCAAGAACAAGAACAAGCTCATCTCCTTCTTGTCCAACTTTAGCTCCGAGAAGAAGGACGACCACTCGTTCAAGGACGAAAAGGACTTCCTCATCAAACAGATCTCCCTGCTCCCCGACCCGCAGGCCGCAACCCCGAGCCCGCAGCTCATCTCCAATAGCATCCTGTCCCCGGCCTCCGGGTCCCTGCCCCAGGTGCAGCCGGAAACTGTGCATTCCCCGCCGTCCACCGGATCCACCGCCGTCAATAGCGCCGCCAGCTCCATTGACGGCTCCCCAAGCGACCCAAACGCTTACTACCCGCATCCTCTTCCAAAGGTCCCCGGCACAACCCAGTGAAGACAGTATTTATTAGCTAATCCATTCGTTCTCCGCCACTCTCCGCGCAGCGGAGCCCCAGGGGGTCTGGGGGACTGGTCCCCCAGGTAATTGCTCCCGTAGTGCCTTCGAGGGCCAGCCCTCGAGCTCCCGTAGCGGGGGCTACGCCCCCAGACCCCCGAACTGCCGAGCTCTCCGCGTAGCGGAGCCCCAGGGGGTCTGGGGGACTGGTCCCCCAGGTAGTTGCTCCCGTAGTGTCTTCGAGGGCCAGCCCTCGAGCTCCCGTAGCGGGGGCTCCGCCCCCAGACCCCCCAGTAGAATCAATGCCGTGGTGTATTCGAGGGAGGCGGTTTTGATCTATAGTGGGTACTAGATAGGGAGGATTAGGTTTTCAAAGAACCTGATGCCGGAGATTTGCTCGTCGCGACAAAGGGCGCCTTCCTCTTCGGCCATTTCGAGCTCCTCTACGGCCACCGCAAACGACCACCCAAACTTGACACTGGCGTCCTGGGCAGAGACCCCCACCTCCACCTGCCATGGCTCGAGCGCCCTGATCCACTGGAGGATCGACTTGACAATATTCTGCCGCGTGCGGAACGCCTCCTGCACAACTAACACGCCGCTCTCAAACTTGCGCAGCCGAATCGGCAGGCTTAGCTTTTCAAACATGTCGCACGCGCTAAGCAAGTCGTGCGGTGAAATAAGATCAATGCCTCTCACCCGGTTGTACAGCGCAAAGAGGTCTACAAGACTGATAACCCCCCCCTCGCGGCGTAAGACCCCATTGGTATCAAGGAACTCTGCGAGCTGGCGCGCCAGCTCGGTGTGGAACGTTTCTTCGCCATGGGCCATTTCTTTGGTGACAATTGACGAGTTGAGTCCCAGCGCTTGAGAGGACTCTAGCAGCGCCTTACGCGCACTCTCTCCGCCCTCGCCCTGCTGCTTTGACAGGTACTTTGCGTACGTCTCTGAAAGCTTGACCACCTCCTTGGCCTGGGCCATTAAACTGTTAAGATCTTCCAATGCGCTGCCCAGCACCTCTTGTGTCTTTTGGATGCTCTGCTCGTTCATCTGCTCCAGCCCGTGGATCCCGGTAACCTTGGTCTTGCTCCCGGTGGATTCCTGAGGGGGTCTGTGTTTTTCCCATGCTCGTTCGGTAAAAGTCTGCTTCAACTGGTCGTAAAATCGCTTGTCCCCGCCGCTTCGAAAGCTCAATTTGAACGGCCCGCTGCTGGATCTATTTAGCGGCCGCTCTGGCGGGCCCGGAGAGTCTACGCGCGTACCATGGCCCACTTGTTGGGCAACAAACGAGTTATTCAACCGCTCGCCGCACATTTCACACGCGCTCAGCAACGGATAGTTCTCAAAAGTACACCGCGGACACGCAATGGTCTTGCCGCTCGCGATGGCGCCTTTCAATGGCTTTTGTGGAGGCGCCTTTGGAGCCGTCTCTGCCAATGCCTTCTCAATGGCCGACCCTTCGGCCTTCATCCCGCACGTCATACACACCGGGAGGTCGCTGACCCCGCGTTCATAAGTCTTGGGTAGCGTGTTCGAATACGAGCATATAGAACACACCCAGGTAGTGGAGCCAAAGCTCGGAGCAGTCGGGGTCTGTGTCCCTGAGGAGGCGGCCGTGTCAGGATCGCTCACATGAATCGTGATCTTTGGCGACGACTTGAGGAACCCGCCATAGTACTCCAGGTCTTTGACGGCCCCCAGTCGCAGCGCGATGGAATGGGTACGCGGATTATCCTCGTCAACGTAGCATATGCGGTGGGTCGTCAGGTAGACCCGCCCAAGCTGGTACCCTTCCACCTTGTACTTGCCCTGGTAGAGACCAATGTTGGACTCCACCAGCACGCTCGACTCGGAGGCCACCAGGATGGGCTGGCCAACAGACGTGACCTCTATGGGTTCCCAGGCCATCACGATCAATAGTGGTTTGGATGAGTATTGCTATAGTACTTACGGCGAGTCGGGTTAATTTGTTACGGTTGGGAGTGGTTTGGTTACGCTGTAACGAAAATTACAAACGCAACCCCACAATACGATTGCGCCGGCAATCGACCTGGGGGACCAGTCCCCCGGACCCCCAGGGGCTCCGCTACGCGGAGGAATTGGTCGCAGACGGGGGTCTGGGGGCAGAGCCCCCGCTACGGGAGCTCGAGGGCTGGCCCTCGAAGACATTACGGGAGCAATTACCTGGGGGACCAGTCCCCCAGACCCCCTGGGGCTCCGCTACGCGGAGAAATTGGTCGAAACGGGGGTCTGGGGGCAGAGCCCCCGCCACGGGAGCTCGAGGGCTGGCCCTCGAAGACACTACGGGAGCAATTGCGCTGGGGGTCCCCTGTGGAGAGATCCGGGAAATAGATATATACAAGTTAGACAGGATAATATACAGTCATTAGTTTTGGTTCTGGGACTCGAGGCGCTTCTGCTTGTCGCCCGAGAGGGCCTCTTCGACGGCGGGCAGACCCGGCATTCGGTTCGAGGTGATGCCGAAGAGCGCCTGAGTGAGGGCGGACATGCGCTCCTTCTCCTTCTCCTCCGTCTGCGACGAGAAGGAGACAATGTCGGCGGCCCGCTGGCGGTTCTCGCCCGGGTTGAATGCATTGTTGATCGCCCTGTCGAGCCCTTCCTCGTCAATTACAAAGTCCCCCGCGTGCTGGTAAAGCTCGAGCAGAGCGGCCGCCTGGGCCTCCTGCTGACGCACCTGGTGGAGCTTACGGTTCGCCTTTCGCTGCAGCGCCAGCTGCTTCTTCTCCTCGGCAGTACGCTGGCGCACAAACGAGCCCTTGATGAAGGTCTCAACGGTCGGAAGCGTCAGCCGCGTCGCCTCAGACTCCTCCTGGTGGTCAATCTTGAGCCGGGCCTCTCGGGCCTCCTTGAATTGCCGCTCCCGCCGCTCAATCGCCTTGTCGTTCATCCGGTCCTCCGCGAGCAGCGAGTCCTTAAAGTACGCCCGGCGAATGTCCGAGGTCATGTTCTTCCACCGCTGGAGCTCCGTGGCCTCCTTCCGCGCGTTGACCGGCTCCTTCGCCGAGTATGCTATCCGCTCCGCCGCAGACTTTTCCTGCTTGACGGTGGGTTTGGCGGGCACGCCCTTGGGCACCATTTCGGGGTCGCTGAACCCCACCTTGATCTTCGCCTCGGCCTGCTTCTCCCAGAAGGTCTTCTGCGGAGGCAGAATGTCCCGCTTCCGGGGCAGCACACCGCTCTTGAACCCGAACCGCGCCGTTCGTTTGACCATATTTACTCAGAGTCGTTGATCTACGCCAGCTGAAAATTGAAAAATGTGTCGTCGGTATCACGGTTCGGTGCCTGCGCGCGCGTTGGGACTTTGCCCTGGCAAAAACATCACGACATTATGCCATCCTCCAAAGTGCGCGGTGATCGAATACCAGAGTAGTGGGTTAGAGTTAGCGTGTATAGATCGTAGAGTAATGAGATGGAGGAGTTTGGACGGATTAAAAGGATATATACCGGGCTGTACACGCTGTTTCCTAATGATCGGGCTACGGTGAGCGTGCCGTACCCGGAAAAGCCCTACGGCAACGGGATCCACGCGTTTATCGACTGGTCGAATATCCACATTGGGTTCCGGAAAGGCGTAGAGCAGAAACAGCTGGCCGGGAAACTGGGAAAGGAGCACAAATACATGCTCGATATGGCCGTTTTCTCGCTCATCCTCACCCGGGGCCGCCGGTGGACCGCCCGTACCATATGTGCCTCCTCCCCATTGGGGCCTACGATGCGAGAGAGCCTCACGCAAGCGGAGACGCTGAATTACCGCGTGTGGCTACTCGACCGGGTCCCGGTCATCAAGTACAACCGCGCCGTCATCAAGGAATACGGCGTTGATGAGCTGTTGTCCGGGTACATAATTGAGACGTTGAATAAGTATCCACCCACTACTATAGTGCTGGCGACCGGGGATGGCCAGCCGTCCGAGATTGATCCCGCCGTGGGGTTCTACCAGGCGGTCGAGAAAGCTCTCGAGCGCGGATGGAAGGTCGAGCTCTACTCATTTGGATCCAGTATGAGCGCCAATTGGCACATGCTCTACCGCCGCTTCCCCAAACGGTTCTGCTTCATCTACCTCGATGAGTTCATTCTAGGCATGTCCCAACAGTGCGGTGAAAAATCCGACATCACCAAAACTGATAACGTCATTGATCTTTGATTTATCAGATAACGTCATTGATCTTTGATTTATCAGATCGTTAACGGTTTTTTTTTCTTGACAGATAACGGCTTGATGGACGACAACGTGCCGGTAGTGTGCGACAAGTGCTTTGGGGATAACCCGTACCTCGACATTAAACGCGAAAAAGGCGGCGAACAGTGCAAGCTGTGCTCGCAGGTGTTCACCTTGTTCGTATGGTACCCCGAACGTAAAGGCCGGGCCAGGCGGACTATTATTTGCCAGGCATGTGCCCGGCTCAAGAACTGCTGCCAGAGCTGTATGCTCGATCTCGCGTTTGGGCTGCCCATCGCGCTCAGAGACCAGGCGCTCAAGATGGTCGATAACGCGGTCCCCACCGGGGAACAGAACGTTGTGTTGCACCAGCAAAACGTGGTCGGCAAGCTCAAGGACGGAGAGCTGCCCGAGGAGTATAGTCACCAAGACGACAAGGCGCGGGAGCTGCTGCGGCGGCTTGCCAAGGGCATGGGTAGCTCGACCCCGTCATCGACGCTGACTAAGAAGGAGCAAGAGCTCGAGGAGGATAAGGCGCTCACGGGGGATATCAGTAAGATCGTGTCCAAGCTACCGTTTAACACCGGGGTCCGGAACATTCCAAAGGACGAGTCAATTGCGTCCTTATTTATTTACGGCATTGAAGACGACCTCCCGGAGAGCGATCTGCGCAAGTACTTTGCGGCGTTTGGGGCTATAAAATCTCTCGTAGTAGTGCACAAGGCCATGTGTGGGTTTGTGACTTTTGCATCGCGTCTCAGCGCCGAGGCGGCGGCGGCCTCGCTGGACCAGGACACGGGTGCGTTCGTCGCTGGCGGGAACAAACTGCGTGCTGCGTGGTCGAAACCACGCCAGCTGGGGAGCAATACGGACCAGCAGGCGCGTATCGCCATCTACGTTAAGAAGGCCATGCGGGGGAAGCTGAAGAAGGTGTCAAAAAAGAAGGACAAGCCGGCGTCGTCCACATCCAAGGCTGCTGGGTCCACTTATTCCTCGGGAGATATAGATTACGAAGTGTAACGAATGACGAAACATGATATTACTCCATTGAGTTCATTTCACATGTGTAGTTCTTCGCATCTCAGTCTCTGTCTTAAGTGGCTTGTCCTGTTGAGATCCTTCGGGGGTAATATTGCCGAGTGATTTCCAGGTTGGACCGGTTACAAGTATTAGCCATGGCATACATAATCACAGATCCTTAATAGTTAAATATTACTTGTTGTATTTTCTACGATTGCTACTTTACCTCCTGTCCTTTGGCATCAGCACGGTTGGCAGTGTTACAAGCCATACACAATTAACAGACCAAGACCGCACATGGAGATACAAGACAGTACAACTTACTGTGCCCGATCGTATCATGGCCATCGTAAAGAGAATCCTGAGAGTCAATGCGACTATCATACTTTTCCTACTAGGTAACAAGTACCAATATCCTGCACTCAATCCATGTAGGATAAACGCTCCTAGAGGAAGATATTGACCGCTGATTAGCAAACTAGCCAGCTAGCTAGCCAAGCTAGGGAAGGGCTAGCCTTCACGGTAGCTACTAGCATGTCCGAGGTCAGCCTCGGGCTCTTAAGGATTCTGCCAACTCCCTTCCTACACCGTGCCCCAAATTTCAAATATGCGCTCTGAAATGAGCTTGGTAATTCGCTTGCGCTGAATGTTGTCCCCCAATGCTTTGAATAGCATAATCTTCTTGTCCTTTTCATTTGCAAGCGCATCATACGCTTCGCAGAGGTGGCTAGGAGTAGGGTACTTCTTCTGGATTGCGACTGCCTTGTCCCACGTTACCCCGCGGATCGTCATTAGCATTCTAATGTACACATCGCGAACAGTCGTCAGACCAGATTTGGTCATTGCCGAGCTAAACACGTCGTATTCAATGCCCACATGGCCGTACTGGTTGGCCTCACGGCCCTCCTGGAGAGACTGCTTATAGCACGTAATAGAAGGCGAGAGCACCTTGAGCGGCCGAAACTTGTACATGTTCTGCAGCGTTTTGGTCATCGTGGATATGTATTTGACCGTCTCATCCGGACCCTGAGTGCGCCGGAGGAAGAACCCGTCAATGACGACAGTTTGCGAGAGTGCCGAATGCACTGCTTGGTGGAATGCCTGTGGGATGTCGAGCCGCGGCGGCTCCTCAATAAGGTAGACAACGTGCTGGATCGAGGTCCGATGGAGCCGGAACTTTTGCTCCATGTACCGCCCATCCTTGATACTCGACACCAGATCGTCAAGGCGCTTACGTTCGACAATGTAGTCCAGGATGGCCTTCTGGCCCGTGTTCTTGTTACATGCGATCCACACCAGGTCCCCGACGGCAAGATTGCGTACCTCCACGGGTATACCGAGCGCTGCGAGCTCGCTACGGAAGTAGTCTCGGTCTGTCTTACTGCGTACCTCTCGGTTGTCGAGCACAACCTCGACGGTAAACGATCCAATGGGCCACTCGTCGACCCCACAGGACCTATCCAAGGTCGCAGCGTTGTTACCAGTATCCTCCGTAGAAACTCCCGCTAGTGGCGAGGAGGCTATATGGGTCGTATTCCGCGATTCAGGCCCAGGACTCACCGGTGTGCTCCACAATTGATGTGCAGCTCCCGGACTGGCCTCTTTCTCCACCTGCCTCAGGCTATCGGCGATCTTGCGGCCGTCTTCAGTCAAATAGTACGCGCCGCCGCGCTTGGAACTACAGTATATCAATTCATGCTTCAGCAAAGCCTTGACCCCGTCCCAGGCACTATAATAAGTATGGGTCCGCGGGTTTGTATCAAACGAAGTATCGCAAAAGTTCTTAGCCACCGCAACGATCTCGGGTTTTTTGAGCCCCGAACCCACCGAGGTAGCATGCTCATTCTTCCGCAGTGCTAATATAATGGCATACCCACCGCTCCTATACCGCGGGACCCAGGTTTTAGCGGCGGTCCTGCGCTTCTTCTTAGGAGGCTCCAGGGCCGCAGAAGCCGCATTTTCGGGCATAGGAACCCCTTGAGCATCGCAGTACGCCTTGAGCTTCTTCACCAGTCTCTGGCATATTCTGTCCCCGAAGAACTTGAGCTCTTTGAGCTCGCTCGGGTGCTCGTACTGCTTTGAGCACTCTTTGAGGCTGGTGTGCGCCTTTTTATAGTTGTACACCTTGTTGGCATTATCTGTACTCTCATCGATCCACTCTTGGATCCATGACAGGTAGAGCTCATTCCAGTTACATCCAGACGCCATCCCGGGCTCCACGCTCCCTTGAACGCGTAGCAATTTAGGTCCCCTCAGTTGGCGACTTTTCGCGATGATGGCGCGGCTGACCGTTCCGCTTCCGCATGCCGACCCTTAGCATCATGTCGGCCCCGCACCAAGTGAAGTCGCAGCGACCCCCCGCCAATGTCGGGAGCCTGACTCCGACACCGACCCCGCTGAGCTATACCGTCTCCGCAAGGGTCTAGTCTGCACCACGATATTCCTCGACCGCTATCGACAAACAGACTGGACGAGAAGCGATAAATGCCCAGGCCAAAAGTACGTGCCCCTGGACCCCCCCGAGTGACGGGACTAACTGAGAGACAGGTATCTGGCAAGCCAGTAAAACGGCGGAGCAGAGGAGGGTGCCATAACTGTAAACGGCTGAAAATCAAGTGCGATGAGCGGAAACCCACCTGCTCGAGCTGTACTAAACACAGCACCCACTGTGACTACTCGCTCAAGCTGTCGTGGGGTGGGCGACCTATTAAGAAGCCTGCTACGGCGGGATCAATTAAGAATAGTGCAGTCATAGCGCTCCAAGGAGCAGAGGACGCATTCGAGAATCAGCAGGAACAGATCTTTGAAAGGCTCGGCAATATCGCCAAGGTGTTTGTTCCGACTCCGGATCAGGCTCCCGTGAGCTGCGAGTCGTTTGTATTCGAGTATATGGACCGAGAGAACCCCGGGCCGGCCATAGTGGACGAGAATTTGCAGAAAACAGCACTACAGGTCTCCTCAGGGGATTCGCAATTACTGGGGTTATCGTTGGGGGACAGCGGCGCAGGAACTGTTTCGATAGCAACGTCAGCGGTGATCCAGCCGCATGAGCCGCATGAGCCACATGAGCCGCACAACGTCATTGAGGAGATTCCGCGTAAAAGCCTACTTCATGAGCCCACGTTGATGACCCACACCAATCTGATAAATGAGCCCGCGATGGGCCACCTTCTCAGTGATCCGATAGCTCATCGCACAGACTTGCTCAACGAGCCCGCGTTGAATCCCATCTCGTGGCATGAGTTCTTTGATGATATGCCGTTTGCTGATGACTTTGCGGCGATTGAAGATAGTTTCCCAGACCACCACCAAAGCGATTACCGCCGCGCGTTGATGCGGGCACCGCTGCGGAACCAGCCTGGTCCAAGGGACTATTCTCTCCATTCTTCGCCATACGAAATTGACGTCGGATCTTCCTCTCCTACTACCGAGTCTTCGACTGGCGACAGCCCCGTGCATATCCCCAAGGAGCTCTCACCAATGCCGGATATTCTACTCCAGGTGCCGTACTACCGCGACTGTTTCTACCACTTTATCAACGTTACTGCTGACGTACTTGTACCGGTGCCAAGGCAGTTCTACCCTAACAATCCATTCCGCACAATTCTCCCTCGCATGGCACTGAGCACACCCCACTTACTAACGCTACTACTGGCCTATGGAGCAAGCCACCGCGCTCAGGTACTTGGAGAGTCCGAGCCGGTGGAGGTGCTAGGCCAACTCTTGAATCGTACTTTTGACGGTCTCTCCCAGAGCCTCGAAGACCACATTGAATCGAAGAGCGACGCTACTCTAGCAACGGCGATCATGCTCTCCTCGTATGAAATCGTGGCGTCTAATGTCGTAGACTCATGGCGCACTCACCTCCACGGTGCCCGAGATATTGTCGTTGCCAGAGGACTGGCTGATAACTGGCATAAGGAGACGGGTCCTCATCAGCTTAAGCTGTTGAGCCCTGAGGCGGAGAGTAACGAAGTGTCTTCGTTTTTGCTGCGTGCATTTGCATACATTGATGTCATTGGCGCTCTCAGCTCGAGCGAAGCAAAGTCGGTGCTTCTCAACTCGCCGTACAAAGCATCTCATCTATGGTCGATACCCATTACCAAAAAAATGTCCTCCAAAGTGGACTTCCTGCTTGGAGTTGACCTCGACATGATCCTTGTGTTTTCCAAAGTTTCCTCACTAGCCAAGCGGCGGATCGAAGTCGATGAGATGGTCCAAGGGAAGGACAAGAATGCTGCATTAGAGCAAGTCCTTGATGAAGCATATGAACTATCGCAGATTCTGCTCCAATCGATTCCAGCCCCACCGCCGCATTCCATTGGGGGACAGATCCACTTTACTCAGCTGCAAACGATGAACGTGTGCTTCTGCCATGCGGTTCTTATCCACTTGTATCGCCGGGTGTTATTCCTACCCAGTGACTCGGAAGAAGTCCAGAACGCAGTGCGCATTATCACAACTCTGCTCGACTCAATCATCCCTGTGGGATCAAGTATCGAGGCGTGCATGTCTTTCCCAATATTCACTGCCGGATGTGAAGCGCGAGATGATGAGACCAAGGAAAAGTACCAGGTGCGAATGACCGAGATGCAGCGATTCGGTATTACGCAAATCTCAAAGGCAAAAGAGGCAATGGAGCTGTGTTGGGCGCTGGATAAGTCGTGGATGGAAGTTATGAAAGAGCTTGGATGGGAATTCGTCCTTGCCTAACCTGTATTTATAGTTATACGATGATATGAACATTTAGATTCAACTACTTTTTGTGAAAACTTTCAATGTGGTAATGCAATGCAGTCTATAATACTATACTATTATTTTACGAGAATGGTCTTGAGAGAGTCGAGTCGCTCCTGCATGTCCGGCACCGATCGCAGCTCGAGATCGAGCTTGAGCTTCTCCTCCTCTAGCTTGAGCCGGGCCTCGGCATCCAAATCGGTAAACACATATCCACCCGCGCCGTCAAACTGCAAAATCAAATTGTGGTACTTCCACAGACTAGGTCGGTGGGAGACGGTCAGCAGAGAGGTGCCCAGAGAACGGGCGTGAGTGTACATAATCTGCTCAATCTCCAGCGAGACCGAAGAAGTGCACTCGTCGAGAATGGCATACTTGGGCTTGTGGTAAAACAGTCGGGCCATGGCGATTCGCTGCTGGACACCGGTGCTGAGGTCCTCCTTCCACTCTCGCTCCGCGTCCCAGCCGCCCATCGACTCGACAATATCATCAATCTTGACCACGGCGAGAATCTTTAGCAAGTCATCATCAGAAACAGTATTGTCCGCCTCGGTTCGTGGGTAAATGATCTGCTGTCGTAGAGTGCCTCGCGACAAATATGGTCGCTGGGGGATGTAGAAGATGTCGCTTGGAGCAGGTCGCATGAGGGTACCGCCATGGACTGGCCACAACCCGCCCAGGATTCGGAACAGGGAAGACTTGCCGCACCCGTTAGGACCAACAATGAGCAAGTGCTCACCCTGCTTGACGCTAAACGTCAGGCTCCGCACCAGTACGTCTCCGTTCGGGGACACAATGGGCACATTGTTGAACTCAATATCGTCTCCAATCTCGACCTGGCCCTCGTTCTCAAGCATCCGGGCGTGGTCCTGGGCCGCTTCTTCCGAGGCGGATACCAGCAGCTTGTCGTATCGATTGTTCTTGACGTCTTCCATCACATCTAGCAAGGAGGTAACCCGCGAGGTGTATCCAGCAAGCTGGGCGACTTCCTTGTACGAGAACATGACCCGGCCAAATGCATCAGAGCAGCTCAGCAACAGCCGTCGGTTGGTGATAAAGTTCTGCGTCTGGTCGCGGCTACCGCCGGTGACTCCAGGAATCTTAAAGAAGACGGGAATCGAGCAGAGGGCGAGTCCCAGGGCGCCCCAGAAATACTTGATGACAAAGTCCTCGAGGAACCCGTGGTAAAGCCGGCGCCGCAAAATGCGGTTCACATGCTTGATGAGGGTGAAGTAAGACCGGTCAAGGGTGGCCTTCTCCACCCCGTGGCCGCCGTAGAGAGCGACTTCTTCCGAGTACTCAATGAGCCGCGAGTGCTGGAATCGGAAATCGCCTTCCAATTGCGCCTCTTCGGCCACGTACTTGCCAAACGGCGGGGTCAAAACCCGCAGTACGGAGGCCGATGCCTGGATGAGCATGCCAATGACAAACAGGCCCTCTCCGCCAATGTTGTGCGACAATTGCCATGAATAGAGCACCATGTCGAGGATTGGCTTGGCCAAATTGGAGTATAGACCGGCCAAAGAGGAGGCAAACTTGTGCACATCCGCGGCAATGAGCTGATCCGCGTTCTTGATCCGGTCGTCAAGGTTGTGGATCGAGTAGTAAATGGGATTGTTGGTGTCCGCTGGCAGGTACTGGGCGAGAATGTGCTCGGTCAGCCGGGTGCGGTACCGCAGGGCGAGAGTCTCTTGGATATAGCTGAGCATCGAGTTGGTGAAGGTTGCCGGGACCGCAACAATCATCCACCACACGAGCCCGGTGAGGAACTTCTTGCCCTTGCCGCGCACCAGCGCCGACACGAGGCGACCATCAAGGGTCGCCACGTACAAGGAGAGCACGGTCCGCAGCACGAGAAAGCCCGAATGGGTACAGAGCAGCCAAAACTCGGTCGACCTGACGCCCTCGGGGAACACAATCTTCATGAGCCGAACAAGCCGCTTGAAGAACACCTTGTCTACGGCGACCTTGGTGTCTTTACCAGAGCGCTTCGAGTGGGACTTTGGCTTCTTGTCGTTCGCCGACGCCCGTACTCGGTTCGCCAGGGAGAGGAAGAAGACCAGGTATACGCTGCGCGAGATGACGGTGCGGTGTGACAGGTAGAACCCGGCACAGTCCCTCGCGAGCTTGGACAATGCGGGCATTTTCTTTCGTTGATACAGTCGAGCCCGGTCTACGGCTTACAATTCTACGCAATTATATATATACGGTGACTGAAAAGTTGGTCCGGTCTAGCCCATTATAAAAGTTTGGCTGTGGGGTACACTACTGGGCCTTTATCGATCGGGGGTCGATGCATGTGAAAGGGGCCTTCACATGCTCAGCGCCATAGGGCCATACGCAGCGCCATGCCCCCTTTATGTATTAGGTTTGCTCGCGCGCGCACGCTAGCGCCGACATTGTACACCGTTCCCAGCCGCATGGGTAAGCCGCATTCCAAGCCGCACATGAGCCGCACACGCCACACACACTTTTCCAGCCGGAACAACCACGCCAAAGAGAGCGCCTGGTAGAGCAGAGAACAGAGAAGATGCAAATAGCTATTTGAAGTACACAAATAAATACAGAAAGGTGAAATATCAGTTAGAGCTTGGCCGGTTCAGGGTTGTTTACCTTGTTGATGTAGTTGACCTTGGCGACACCGGACTTGTCTCGTCGCACACCGAGCTCCAGGAGCTTACCAAACACATTGGCAAAGTCCTTGAAGAACAGATCCTTGTCCTCGGCGTACTTCTCGACCCAGTGGTGGAACTTTTCGTCCTGGATGAGGCACATGTCGGCCGGCAACATCATGAGATCGCCGTCCTCGTCATAGAACTGGGGCAATCCCGCGGGGGACTTGCCGAGCTTCCACTCCTCGTTCAGCAGCAGCTTGTAGTAAGTGTTAGAGAACCGCGTGGGGTTGGGCACCCATGGGCCGTCAAAGCCGGATCGGTTAGCATGGGTTCGCCCCAGGTTGTGGGCACCACACAGCGCCACAATCTCCTGGTCATTGAAGCCCATTCGGTAGAAAACAGACCGGAGGTGGTCCTGGGCCAGGGCACCATCGGGCAATCGCCCGTTTGGTGGCACATTCTCCTCGTCAACATAGTCGACTCGGCCAGGCTTCCATGGGATCTTTGGCCCGCCCATGGCCTCCAAAGCCACAGCACCGGCATAGGTCCACAGGTCGGCATAGGTAATCCACGGGAACTGGCTCTTGACCGGCTCCAAGAACTGTCGCGCACACTCAAGACCCTTGTTGGCGTCGTCCATAGCCTCTACGTGGTACCGCATCGTCGCACCGTTGGATCCGCCAGTACCAGAAGCCTTGTCATAAGTACCGCACGCGTGCCACGCCAGTCGCACCAGGATCGGGCCGGTAGACCCGTCATCGTACCCTTCCCGCGGCATCACCTTGATGATGGCCTGCTTGACGGCCTCGTAGTCCTTAGCAGTGGGCTTAAAGTCGCTGGATGCCATAATGAAGTTGTTGATTATCCGTCGCCGAAACCGTCGCGGATATGGGTGCCTATTTGAGTCGCGGGGACAGGCCCCTCCTCCAGCTTGTGAAAATGTGGGGGTGATGCTTATTTCGGTCCTTCCCAATTGGCCCGAGGTTCCGGAGCTACGGACATCATCTCCGGGGGGTGCGATTCGGGGGCTCCTGGCCCTGGGTTGGAGGATTTGGTCCATTCGAGTCCGCAGATCGGCCAGATACGCTCCGTCAGCCTCGTCAATCTCATTGGACACAGCTGGCCGGTTTCCCTGGCTCAATTCTGGTCCCGGGACATGCCATTGCGGAACAGTTAGTCCGCTGATACACCACCTGAGGGTTTTTTTGCCGAGGCTGTAGAGTCCCATTGATAAAATGCGCCAGAGCTCGTTCTCTCCGAAAATGTTCCGCGGCCGGAGATTGAATTGTTAATGTAGGTCGCAAACACGCACACTGGATACAGGTGGGCTTCACGTGTGTATATTCCCTGCGTTTGTAATTTATATTGGCAAGGTTTGCACATGTTTAGCTCTATAAGCCGCGTGCGGCGTTCCACTCGCCGACGCGGGACCCTTGCAGGTGTCGGGGGTAATTACCGTAACTACGCTGTAACCGTCGGCTAGTTTCCGAGGAGGTAGCTGATACATTGAAGGTACTAATCAGCTAATATAGAGATATTTAAAAATACTGATATCCTCTGCCAGGTAGTTTAGGCTACAGAGGCGTCATAGTACTGCAGCCCACCAGTGTCCCATAGTCCATACTTTGAATGCAAACCTAGGGCGTCTGTAATCTGTTGCTTAATTGAGATAAGGCGAGGCGAGGACTAGTCTTTACACTGCCATCCGGCTCTTACGTTTGTAAAACCTTGTGTCTTCCAATCACCTGATAAATGGAGTGTTGTTACCGGTAACGGTTGTTCAACTCGGGGTTCTAGGGGCGAAGCCCCTGCTACAGGGGGTCTGGGGGACTGGTCCCCCAGGTATCTCTTCCAGAATGGTTATTCAACTGATATCCAAATTTGCTCGTTACATCAGCAATCACTAGATATCACAAATATAATACTCTTGCGCTAGACAATATTACTATAGGATTCCGACTTGGGTCGTAAACCAATACTCGTTACTTTGGGCCGTAGATATGGCATACAAGCATTAATGAAAACGCGGGATTCTATCGACGCGCTGATGAATATCTCGCTCTACGCAGTACAACTATTTGTACAGGTCCTACTGTGATAACAATTGGTGTTCTAGAATGCAATTTCGTGACACATGTATAGATACATAGCTTTCTATTTCCATGGCGGCGGCTGGTCTTTTCTCTGGCCTGCAGGAGTCAGCCGTTGCTGCATCTGGCGCACACTCGCACGATAGGCAGGAGTTGGCGCTGGCGGGGGATTGAGATTCGTTAGTCGAGGCTTATGCTTTAGCTTGGGCGTCATTGAAGTCGTAGTCGGCGTGGTTGCGGCAGTAGAGGACGCAGTGGTCGACGTCGACGACGAGGACGGCGACGACACGACCGGAAGTCCTATCGAAATAGGCAACGGATTGCGCCTCTTCTCCTGAACAGTTGGCTTTTGCCCAGGTACACGCGACGAAGTAACATTAGTGTTGTTGTGGTTGAGACTGCTACTACTGTTGCTGTTGTAGACAGTGGAATAGTGGTGGGATGAGACCGACTTGGCCAACCGCACATTTGCCGGGGCCAAGAGGTCGGGGCGCGGCGGTTGCTGCTGCTGTCGGCTCGGCGATGGAAGGGGATGTGGTGCAGGAACCTGGTCTGCTGCAGTCATAACACGACCAGTAATCCATGGGTGGTACAGTGCCTGGCCAGGGGTCCGTCGCCGCTTGGGATGCCATACGAGGAAGCCGCTGATAAAGTCAATGAGGGCAGGGTCCTTGGACTTGAGCTCCTGCTGCAGCGTCCTCGAATTAGGGTGGCGGCGCACCTTGGACTTACTACCCAGTGGTCGCGGGTTGCCAGCCGAGTCGAAGAAGACCTTTCGTCGTGTACATCGCGAAAGCATCATCTTGTCAGGCAGACCAAGGTACTCCATTATACAGGCAATCTGCTCGGGCTCATTGTCGCCCATAAACAGCGGCCGTCCCGTGATGAGTTCGGCGACAATACAGCCCAGACTCCACATATCAATCTGCTGGTTGTAAGTCATTCCGAGCATGACCTCCGGGGATCGGTAGAATCGCGACTGGATATAGGTGTAGACTTTCTCCGACTCATAGCACGAGGAGCCGAAATCAATAATCTTGATCTTGCCACGCTCGGGGTCGCTGATGAGGATATTTTCCGGTTTGAGGTCACAATGAATGATTGTCTTGGCCTCGAGGAACCGCAACGCCTCGAGCATTTGCTTGGCCAAGTTCCTGGTCAGCGCCAATGGCAGCCCTCGGAATCCATTGAGCTTGATCAATTCGTACAGGTTAATTCCAAGCAGCTCTGTAGAGATACACAAGTGCTCCCGGAACGTAAAATGTTCTTGATACCGCACAAGGTGGTACTTATCTTTGGGGTCCCACTGAGAAAGCGTCTTGAGAATGTCCGCCTCAATGAGAGCCTGCATGTGGAACTGATTGCGGTTAACAATCATCTTGACTGCGGCGAGTTTTCCCGTCTTGTGGTCAATGCATTTGATCACCTTACCAAAGCTACCCTTGCCAAGAACTGACAGGACCTCGTACCGGTATGCAATGTGGTCTCCAGCTGCGACGCGATAATCACCCTTGCTGTCATCGAACCCGTAATTGTTTGCAGTCCTTCTGATATCACCGCTGATCTTTTTGGCGTCGGGTCGGCCGCAAAAGTAGACCTTGCGGAAATCGAGGATCTCACCCTTTTCGTACAAGTTGAGGCGCGAGTTCTTGGTCGCGACCGCGGGGGTCATAGCCGGTTTGGCGCTACCATTGTTCCTGAACTCCTCTAGTCGTTTCTTAGTCGCAGAGTCCTCAGCCCGGGCGGTGGTCAGCTTTTGAAGGATCTCCCGGACTTCGCGCGCGTTGGAGTCTTCCTCCGAATCATCGGAAGAGTTCGTCGGCGTCTTGTGAAGCGGGGACTGGTTCGAGTCTGGCGGGGACTCCATGCTCCGGGAGGATGTGGAAGGAACCATGGGTTGAGCAGTAGTAGCAGGCGGGGGAGGGTTAGCAGCCGGCACGGGTTTAACGCTGGATTTTAGCTTATCAGGGATTGTCTGCGAAGTTCGACGCAGCTGTTTGGTGAACGGTGAGAGCA
>JAKTQL010002495.1:144683-199401 GCA_030558815.1 Blastobotrys malaysiensis
CCATCCATATCTGGCCCAATTCTCAACCATGACTACTCAACAATTGACAGGACCCGATCCACTTCTACAACTTATTCCGGAGACCAGAAATTGGTCAAGACTATTAGCAGTCCCGTCAAGTCTTTATTCAAGCACTCACAAAGGCCCTATTTTGCTTTTGAAGTACATCCACAACGAAAAATTAGAGTCGATTTGAGCGAGTTTATTGAGACTACGGTTTACAATAACATCTTTCGAGTAAGCACTTCTGAGATCGCCCCAACGTATTTTAAAACGCGGCCCAAGACTCCAATTGCAATACTAGATCCAGATGATGGTATTGATACTCTTTTGAACAACCTTCCGGCGACAATGATAATGGAGAAGTTCCAGAGCAAGGCCCATTTTGAGTATTCGTTGCACATGTACCGTAAGCTTCGACCACTATATGACACGCATGTCGCAGAGTTAATTGGGCGTGGTAAAATCGAAGACTGTAATGAAATGCGGTACTGCTTACTCTATGCAGATTTGCTTAAAAGGTTACCTGGTCTAAACCGGACCAACCAGGCTCAAGCTTCCTCGACCTATAGCACAGTGAAAGCAGTCCTCGACTCGGGTGTGGGAGACATTGCATTTGACATCGCAGACTTTGTGGTGCAGCATGACAATGTGATATTCGCTCGTATGGGTTTCATTAGCCCCAAACAACAGGACTACGACAATGTCAATTGGAAGGCGTTTAAGTCTATTTGGCCAAAGTACCACATTACAGTTGACGAAGAGGAAATGGATCGAGAGCCAAAAAAGAGACGGTTATTAGAAAAACTTTCTATGGTCCTGGCATGAGGATTTATCCACTCCTTTAAAGGAATATAAATATAATTAGTAAAAAAGTGGTTCTATAGGTGTTAGCACGAAAGACTTGATCAAAAAAAAAAAGTCTTTCTTTCCCTTAAAGCTTAATTCTGATACCGAAACCAAATGTTTCCAGGTATGCGGTTAAAAATGCTACAAAACTCACCGAGATGACGGAGCGAGCTTTAGCACATATCCAGCTCCGACTAAATTTCATTAATCGAATAGTACATTGTTCCTGTGAGGTACATACTCGGTATGTAATCCGGGACAAGACATGCCGCGTGTATTATGCTGGAGATAAAGTGAGAGTATCTGTCTTAAGAAGCCAAGGTATTCCATGATTAGCCACAGACATTACTTGTCTGTTATTCTCCAAAACAGGATCATTGCACTCGAGACTAATTAATGGTCTCATTCATGAATTAAGACAACAGCATTTGAGATTGTATAGCTGTATGAGGAGATACAACAGTGATGTAAATATATAATACTAGCATTAATTGCTACCATATCCTGTCCAGCAGTGTTCATAAAAACATGGTGTTGATGAAAATCTGTACTTTGTTTTCCCTGACTGGAATTGCCCTTGCTTTAGAAGGAGCGACTCCAGGGGGGTTCAATTCGGCTGGCAGTCAGTCATTGGCATTGAAGAAGCGCGTAGAAACGCCAGTGGTTAGTGCTGTTGAAAGCGGCGATGCCGCCAGGAAGCACATTATGAAGACCATGACCATGGTCGACTCTGCTGAACCTAGTTATATTGGTACTTCGTATGTCACTATTGATGGCGCTACTGAAGGCATTGACGAGGCTGCCGCAACTGCACCTGCCGGCCAAGGCACTGTATTCATTACTGAGTCTGGTGAAGCCGGCGCTACTGCAACCTCAGTAGTGTCGAATAATGTGTCTTTGACAGCAACTACGTCTGCTGAGAACAATGTGATGACCACCACTGAAGTGATATCGCAAAGTGGAACTTCTTTCACCACGACTCTAACTCTTACTGTGAATGGTTCTCCGAGTGTGCACGACACTTCATCGACTGCTTATACTACTTCTAGTGATTTGCCTACCAATGGATCCACGACTGAAACGAAGACGGTTACTGAAGGCGATGAGACATATACTACTACTATTATTCATAGTGGTACTCCGACTACTGCGCATGGGACTGAATTTTCGACTGAAACGAAGACAGTCACTGAGGACAACCACACGTACACCACTACCATTGTGCACCCATGCTCTACTTGTACAGGAACTGTGTCTATGACTCATTCTACTGGGCTGGTAGGCAATGCTACGGCTACTGGTAAGGAAGTTGTGACGATTACTGAGGGCGATCAGGTCTATACGACTACTTACTATGAATCGTGCACTGAGCCTGGATGTAGGGGTTCCATTGAAACTAGTACCAAGGAGGTAAAGACAATTACCGAAGGGAACCTTACATATACCACCACTGCTTATGTGCCCTGTACTTCATGTGGCGAAGACACCGCTGCAGCAACAGAGAAGCAAGTGAAGACCTTGACACACGATGGTAATGTTTATACTACTACTCTCTATGGGGTTGCTACTGGCGAGGAGGTTAAGACGATCTCTCAGCCGGAAAGTGTTTATACTACCACTATGTATGGTGGGTCCGGTGAGAAAGAAGTGCAGACTGTTTCGCGGCCAGGCGGTGTTTATACCAGTACTATTTATGAAGTCGCAACTGCAAAGGAAGTGAAGACAATTTCCCATCCAGGACGAGTCTATACTACCACTATGTATGGTGAGTCGGGTGAGAAAGAAGTGAAGACAATTTCGCAACCTGGTAGCGTTTATACTACTACGTTGCATGGCGATTCGACTGGAGAGAAGGTGAAGACCGTTTCAGATGATGGTAATGTCTACGTTACTACTATTGTCGGTGTTGTTACTGGAAAACCCGCTGGCAATGAGGTGATGACAATTACCAAGCCCGGCAGGGTCTACACTACTACAATGCCTGGCGAAGCGGTTGAGCAGCAGGAGGTGAAAACCATTACCGAAGGCGGAAACGAGTACGTCACTACTATATATGGAGAGACGACTAAGAAGGAGGTGAAAACAATTTCCAAGCCGGGGAGCGTTTACACTTCGACATTGGGCATGTATGGAAACACGACAGCCATGACGAAAATCAATGGCACTGGGTCGATTACCACTACTGTGGCGGATCCATTAAGTACTGGGATTTATGGCCTTAATGTGACTGGCGGCGACACTGGTGCGGCCGAGGAAGTTGGGGCTGCTACTACTGAGGTGTCCAACTATACCATGCCGACCATTGGTGGTGCTAGTGGTGTTATTACAGGCTCGGCTGCTAGTGGCAGAAAGTGCACCACCCTGTATGGATCTAATGGAGAGCCATATACAACAGTCAGTGGGCAGGACGGTTCTCAGCTGACTACAATGACGGCTGTGATGACAAACTCTGACGGCAGTGAGTACACTACAACCACGGTGTGTCCGGTGAACGCCATTCCGTCTACAATTGCTGCAAATGCAGTGGAGCCAACTTCATTTGTTACGCTTACTGCGTCGGGTCCTGAGGGACCGGAAACGTTGACAGTGAGCTGCCACAAGGGTACTTGTTTCAACGATGGAGTGCCGTTAGCCACAGGCGTGACCCCAGTGAATACTCCAGAGGCGTCCAGTTCGGCTATTACAAACAATGGAGCTACGGATGCTTCTGGAAACACTAATACTGGTACTGATGAGTCTACTCCGGTTGACGCAGATTCTAATGTTGTTAATCCGAGTACCGGTAGTTCTAACGAACCTGCGAATGGCGCAGGAGAGCATGCAAAGGCCGACACTACTAGTCCTGCTCAAGATGTAGGTGAGGCTGGTACTCCTGCTGCTGCTGAGTCTGCCAACCCTGGGGGATCTACAGGCAATTCTGGTACCAACCTATCTGGGGTGGACAATTCCGGCACCGCGGCCAATGGTAACTTGGGCAACACTGGTTCTGGTGATCATGCTGGCACTTCCGGAAGCACTGGCCCTGAAAACTCTAGTCCTGGGGCCAACTCTGGCACTGAAAATTCTAGTCCTGGAGATAACTCTGGAGACACTTCTGATACTTCTAATACTTCTGATACTTCTGATACTACTGATACTACTGGTACACCTGGAGACGGCAACGGTAACACTTCTAACGACTCTGACTCCAATGGTAACCCTACCCAAGTGGGCAATGACGGATCCGAAGGCGATGCCTCGTGCAGCGGGACAAGCTGTGATTCTCCGCTCCAGTCGAATGAGTCTCCAGGGGTGAGACCCTTCTTTGGAGTGCTGGTCGCGGCGGTTTCGCTGGTGGTTTTGATTTAAACGGTTATTTCTCTTCTACACACTATATATTGGGTTTAGGCTTTCAAGTAGTCTAATTACGCTTTTTAAACTGGACAGGCTCTATAATACACCCCGAGCAAACTCTACTAGTCAGGGGAAGCGGGAGTCATCTTTAGTAGTACGTAGTCTTCTCCCCGTGGTTCATGCAATGCGGCCTAGAGTTGCATTGGACGCCCCTCCAGTGCTACACCTGCGCATTGAAACAGTGTAATGGAAACATTCCGGTCATTTCGCCTTGGGCCGCTAAGGTCCAAGGGGTCCACCTCGAGCACTTTTCCTTGTATACGCCCTCGAACACTCTCAGCTTTCAGACAATGTTACCCCAAGGCAGCCAATAGCGTCCCCGGCAGTGAGCCCCTCCCCCACTACGACGCCCGTTGATATCCCACACCATGCGGCTAGCGGAGACCAAAGTCGATGATGATCACGAAGCTGTGTTCTATGTAGTATTGGCAGACCCCGATAGAGTGAGCTGCAACCGAATAGTCATTCCCCATACGACACTCTTCAGCCGCCCTCGGCTCCAAGGCTGCCCGGTCGCTGGGAGGGCCGCCCAGAGGTAGCGCCCGGGGATTTCGGCGAAACCGGCCAACAAGCCGATATGACTGCAGGCCTACCACCAGTGTCGCCTGTTCATAGCGCACATATATATACATGAGGACTTCCGGGTCCTGTTGTGTCCACTGTCGAACCAAAATGACTGTCGTTGATCTAGGAAGCCTCCAGACGGAGGGCAGAAACCCCCACAGTACGCACATTGACGCAGTATCGACGGTCGAGGTGGTCCGGATCATGAACAACGAGGACCACAAGGCAGTAGAGGCAGTGACCCCGTGTCTTGAGACCATAGCCGCCGCGATTGATAAGACCTACCCCAAGGTGGCCGCAGGAGGGCGTGTCATCTATATGGGTGCTGGCACCAGTGGCCGGCTCGGAGTGCTCGATGCTTCCGAAATTCCTCCAACCTATTCGGCGCCGCCAAATCAATTCATTGGTCTCATTGCCGGCGGCGAGCGGGCGATCCGACACCCCATTGAGGGTGCAGAGGACTCTCCGGCCCATGGTAAGGCCGCGCTGGAGGAGCTCAACCTCGACCCTGCCCGGGACACCGTAGTAGGCATTGCCTCGTCAGGGCGAACTCCCTATGTGCTGGGCGGCCTTGCCTACGCCAAGGAGCTTGGATGTACCACGGTTGGTGTGTCCTGTGCCGCCCCATCGGAGATGGGGGTCTCTGGTACGGTCGATTACCTGATTACGCCCGTTACTGGTCCCGAGGTGGTTACGGGGTCGACCCGGATGAAGGCCGGTACTGCGACCAAGCTCGTACTCAATATGTTGTCGACGGGGATCATGATCAAGATGGGCAAGACTTATGGCAATCTCATGGTCGACGTCAAGGCGAGCAACCTTAAGCTACAGGAGCGGTCGCGACGAATCATCCGGACCGTGGCTGGAACGTCGCTCTATCTGGTTAGCGACGAGAGCGGCAAGCTAACTCCAGAGCCGGTTGACCTGACGGCGGTCTCGGAGGACGAGGGTCGAGCCAAGCTCGATAAGCTTATTGCGGCCTGTGACGGCTCTGTCAAACTGGCCATCGCGGTGGCCAAGACGGGTCTTACTCCTTCGGAAGCCCAGACAGAGCTCGACGTGGCTGGAGGCGTTTTGGCCCGAGTGCTCAAGGACCATGGTCCAGCCAACGGCAAGGCTTAAACTTTGACGATTTATGATATCCTGCAATGGGGTATATGTGCATACTTCAACTGCTAATGATGATGATAAAGTACTTAATGATAATACACGCTAGATGCATTGAAACTGCTGTCACTTTACATATGACCATAGGCATGAAACTGCGTTTGAATAGCTCTATATTCAGCTGATACAAGCGTGTTGCAATTTCAATGGAACTTCAACGTTTAAATAAATTCCGCATGAGCCCATTTCTACCTGGAGCTAACTGAAATGTCCAGTCTCCCCATGTTTCAATATCAATCAATTCCACAATGAGCCGCAGACTTCCGGGTTTCACATTGGTACTCCAGGGATTGTTGTATTGTTCAATGTGTCTCATAGCCGCATGCGGCTGTTAAGCTACTGTATTAATATACGATATCGACCTACCAGCCCATGATTTCCCCAAACGACTAGTATAGTAACAACGAATACCGAATTCCATGTACGAATGTGTAGGTCTAGATGTGGATCTAGCATGTGAAAGAGGGGGATAAGGCTGCATCGCCAACCTTTCCGCTGCATCCGTTACAGTATTAAAGCACCACAAGTCCTCACCCAAGAGAGGCAAACGATGGAGGCAATCAATGGGTACTACAAGCCAGTAGGCGGTCATATCAGCAAGGTAAATGACCACATCGCAGTTCATTCTGCGCCGTTCATGATGCTGGGGGTAGCAATTGGAGCGCGATGCACTGCTGTAAAGCTGCCCACAAGCCCCCCTTCGGCAGCAATTGTGGGCCCCATGCCATATGGCCCCGAGAGCGAGCAACTGCTTCAAGCCATTGGTACTACCAAAGTTGCATACCTTGTGTCGCAGAACAACCAACATTACATGGGCCTCGAGTCGTGGAAAAACCATTTCCCCGAGGCCAAGGTCATTGGCGCACAAGGAATTGGCGCCAAAACGCCAATAAAAGTCATTGAGGTTACCGATGCTGAAGGGCTTGACGGAGAAATCACTTCGCTGCCCCAGGAGTTTACTGATGCGTTTGATGTTGTGTATCTCCCACAGCACCGCAATAAGGAGCTGGTTCTTTTCCACCGCGAGTCAAAGGCTCTTATTACCGCCGATTTGCTGTTCAATCTCCCAGCCATTGAACAATATAAGGGCACTACTATTTCGCCGTCCGGGGGCTTCAGCTATCTGACCCGGTTCTACGGATTCAATTCGTGGGCGCATAACAAGGCCATTGGACTGTTTGTCAACAGGACCCAAGCCAAAAAACAGCTCGAACAGATTGGCCGGTGGGATTTCGACACAATCATTCCCTGCCATGGAGACATTCTCCACGGCGCCCAGGTCCGCCAAGAGTTTGCCCAGGTATTTAACTTGTCCCATTAGCTACTCATCTTTACTGAACGGGTCCGGGGACTACTATGTCTACATGTTTACAGAACAAACTCGGTGAATCAGTGTTCAACCTGCCTTGGAAATAGAACCAAATACAGCACTAGTAATACCACGACACCATTACTCTTCAGATAAACCCAGAAACACTCTACAATTTCAAAAATCGGGCTAAATTGCGTACATGTCTTGCGGGCAAAACTATTCCACAGCGATGAGGCGGGACAGCCGCACAACCCCGCCGCACGTGAGCCGCACCCTGCGATAAATGTTTCCTGTTTGGGACCTCTACGTAACGGTAAAATTAATCCGTTCGCTCCCAGGACCCTCACCCACATTGCCCTCTCCATTCTTTTCCTCCAATCAGCGTATATCAAACAATTTTTCTGCTCGCAGCGATCCGGTCAAGGCGTTGACGGTCTTGTTGTCGGAGAGGGCAGTACATCCGAGTGGAGTTCAATTTCTGCTCTGTGTCTGTGACGTTTTGTCTGTGTCGTTTTGGGGGAAATCAACGCCCGTATCCACATTATCGCTACTCTGCGGCTTTCCACGCATTAACCTGCCCGGAACGGCCCTTTTTACCAGTGGGAGGCAATTTGATGTCGGGGAACACGACATCGTTCCAACCGGATGGAATCACAGCCCAACATGACGTGACGGGCGGGACGAGTTCGGTCTCTTTTACAGTGCAGACCCCCGAGTCTGCGGCTACCAACACGGTAGTGCCCAATGCAAACGGGTCAGTGCGCCCGTATCGGTCGCGGCGTAACCGCCCGTGTGATTTTTGCCGCAGGCGCAAGACGCGATGCGACATGCTTCCCGAGGGGACGTGCGCCATGTGCAAGAAGATTGGTGGATCGTGCACTTTTGTCGCCGAGCCGGCCAAGAAAGTCAAGCGCGAGTTTGAGAGCCCGCGTCCCGGGGGCGGGGTGCAGAAACGGCCCTCGTCCTCTTATTTATCGGCCGCCGCAATGAGTGCGGCGTCAACGCCGCGCGGCGGCCCCGCGGTGCCGCAGCCCAAAAAGAAGCTCCCGAGGGCCATTGACGTGCCGCCGTTCCAGCCGCCGCCGCGGGCGGAGGCCCCCGTGGACAATGAGCCGCCGCTGGTGCCGGAAGGATTTGATTCAGCGGCGTTGCTGGGGTTGTCCGGGGATCAGGATCCGTATTTGCTGCAATATTTTGTTTATGACCAGCAGGAGTCGTGTACTTTTATCAAACACGCCGTGCGGCGGGTGCGGCGCGGCCCCGCGTTGCCGGTGCAGTTTATCGCCATTAAGGACGCGGAGCGGGAGCAGCGGTACCTGGCTGAGGTTGAGGCGCAGCGCAAGAGGATTTATGACAAGGTGGGTCGGTATGAGGAGCGATTGCTGGCGCTCTATTTTCGGTTTGCTTTCCCGACCTATCCCATTGTCGACCAGGAAAACTTTTACCATGACTATTACTATAACAAGGAGAACATCAACGTCGGTCTGCTGGCGGGCCTGTTGGCGCTGAGTTGCATTTGGTGGAAGTACGACTCGCTCTTGTGCGTCAATGTCATGCCGAAAAACTTGTCGCAGGAGCTGTATGAGGAGTGCGCCATTGCTCTGGAGCGAGAGTCGCGGTATCCCACCATTGCCTCGGTACAGTGTTTGCTACTGTTGCTCCAGCGGCGGCTACAGCCCAGTGAGACGGCGGAGACGTATTCTATGACGGTGGACATTGCGCGGCTTGTAGCGTTGAGCCACAACCTGGGGCTCCATCTCGACCCCAGCGACTGGTCCATTGCACCGAACAAAAAAGCACTGCGGCAGCGGCTGTGGGCGACTGTGTATATTATGGAAAAGTGGACTGCGATCAACACGGGCCGTCCGTCGCTGTTGCACTGGGACAACTCCACGATGGATTGTATTAACTCGGATGAGCCCTCGGCGCAGCTGTTTGTGCACATGGTGAGCCTTACGCGACTGCTGGACGAGATTGCCCAGGAGCTGTACTGTGTGCGGCAACACGAGGAGCGATACTACGATGTGGACCGGGTCAGGTCGCGCGTAGACGAGTACTTTCAGCGGCTTGAGAATTGGCGTGAGAATTTGCCCAGCGACCTGCGCGATATGGCGATGGCCCCCGAAGGCGAGTTTTGCAAGAATGGTACGCTTAATCTGGCGGCTCTGACCGTTGAGGTGTTGCTGCACCGTATTCGCCTCCGGCCGCTCTGTTCGCGACTCATTTCAAAGCCGCTGCTGCACTTGTACCGGGCCCATGCCGCAGAAACGATCCAGCGCATTATCAAGTTTACCTCGGAGATTTCGCACTCGCACTTGCATGCGTTTTGGTACTCCACCACGAGGCTCAACTTTAGTACGGTGGCACACTTTGTGTACTTTCACCACATTACTTCGCCAACAAAGCAAGAGTTCAAGGATACACGGGAAATGCTGCGTAAGTGGCTCTTTGCTCTGCGGGTGTTGGCTCAAGGATGGGAGGAAGGCACTGGCCTAGCGGCATTACGTATGGATACAGTGTTTTGGATGGGCACCGACCTGTTTGACACTGAGAACACTCCTGGGCTGTGTGGAGACTACGAGGAAGGATATGAAAAGATTGAAGAGCAGGAGATTGAGTCTATTCGGTTCTACCACCCCAATTCCTCGCACAGTAGCAGTCATGATCTGGCCTCGCAGAACAAACTCCAGGGTGACAGGCCATTACACCACCAACCACCACGATCTCTTCCGTCTCAGCCACCACATCAACCTTCGCCACAGCCATCTCAACCGCCATCCTCGCAGCCACCATCCTCGCAGCAACACTCACACCCTCCACCATCACAGAATCACCAACAACAAAATCACCCGCAACAGAACCACCCGCAGCAAAATCACCCGCCGCAAAATCACCCACAGAATCACCAACCACAGAACCACCAACAAAACCACAGTCCTCAACACCAGCCAGGGCCGCCTCTTCCCCCCTCTTCGCAGCATGCTCCACCTCCCCCGGTGCCTTCCATTCCTCCGGCGCCCGAAAACGATGGCAACTCCAATGTCAACTTCTTGCAGTACTACCAGAACCTGAATGAGATGGACCACGACATGCTATTGCTAAACGAGGATATTATGCCCCAGGAGGAGCAGACACACTTGCTTGAAGAGGACGTTCCGACCGAGCTTGCGGATGCATATGCCGATTACTTTGCGGCCAATGCCTCTACCCAGCACGACTATAGCGCGCTGAACTTCCCCATGGTACCCTACCACCCGCAGCATCCCAACCACCCTACGTTTTACAACTCTGATTTGCATGATGTGTTCCAAAACGATATTCCAATGCATGGCCCTCATCCCCCGCCATACTAACGACGTGACGACTTACATACGACCCTAAATAGATGATTATGAATTGTACTACTAGTAGTAGCACACGGTCCCTGCGTCAGATGTGAGTCTGATAGCCAATCACGCGAGACTCAACGGCATTTGTATCGGCTGCCTCGGCAAGTGGGCAAGTGGTTCTGAGCCGCACAAAATTACCACCCACAATTACTAGCTACACAACGTCTGGAGAACAAATCTCACGCAAACCCAGCACTCCTAGAGCATCTACCCCGTAGTATACTCCTTGATGCCCTTAATTGGTGGTTTCAGGACGGCTACAAGCTCCCGAGACCTGTCCCGAACGGTGCACCGGGGATGGCCCTTTCTCCACAGCGCACTGCTGTAGCCGGGAATCACCGATCATGGGGCAGGCACACCTTTATTAACCTCCAATATAAGCGTCAAATCACCCCCTCCAGACGGCCAAAACCAAAAAATGGAGCATTTCTTCAGACCTGAGAGAGTATACGCTGTAGCTGGAGCCTCGTCGAACCCGGCCAAGTTCGGCCATAAGGTCCTCCAGTGGTATGTCAACCGCAACTTGCCGGTGACGCCCATCAACTACCGTAAGGAGAAGATTCTCAACATTCAGTCGGTGGAGAAGATTGACGACGTCCAGGTACCCGACAAGGGTTCCATCGGTCTCAGCGTGGTGACCCCGCCGGCTATCACTAAGCAGCTGATCAAGGACATTGAGGACAAGCTGTCCAAGGACACGGTCGCGGCCATTTGGCTTCAACCCGGCACCCACGACGAAGAGGTGGTTGAGATGGCCAAGAAGGTGGTGCCAATTGTCATCAAGGATTGCATTCTCGTCAACGGCGACAACTTTTTGAGCAAACTGTAGTATCAGATAGTAATATTTATGGTATGGTCCTGCATTGAGGGGGTTTGGGGGCTTGGCCCCAACTACGGGAGCTCGAGGGCTGGCCCTCGAACACACCCCCAAAGCAATTGACCTGGGGGACCAGTCCCCCAGACCCCCTGTGAGCAGGGGCTCCGCCCCTAGAACCCCGTGGAAACTCCAGCTACGGGAGCTCGAGGGCTGGCCCTCGAAGAAGCTTCATTTAAAAGCTGTATTGTGCAGGGAGATTGGACTTTTTGTTACGCGTAACGGGTTTTGTTACAGCGTAACTGGAGCTCCCAACGGCGTAACCAGAGGGCGAGCCCTCGAGTCAATTGATGGTGGATTAGTAACATTATCTAAGCTATCTTTTGCTCTATCATCATACAATCATTCCAGTAGTTTCTTGAACACGTCGCCCCACGTCTCATTGCCTCCCTTTGCTTCCTGGGTATTGGGGACTACAATCTTGTACGGGAAGGGCACGGCATCAGTGGTTGTGATGGGCGGAATGTGGGCCTTCTTCTGGTTGACGGTGGAAACCATGCCGACGAGGATCTCGCGCAGACGCTTCGAGGTCGTCCCTCGTATGGCATCACGTTCCTGCTCTGACCCTGCCTCGACGACAGTGACATCAATGACCCACTGCTCCCAACACACATCCTCCGACCGCGGCGGTGCTGCGAACCACGACTGCCGTTGCGGCTTGGAGCGCTTCTCAAAGAACTGTACGCCAATCTGGCCGAACCTGCCACCGCCCTGGCTAACCGCGGTAAGCAGGGACGAGATCTTCTCCTCTATCAAGCCGTCCACAGTGGCGCTGGCTATGCTCGGATAGGTCACTCCACACACCTCCCGCGTCTGTGGAACGGCAGGACCAAAGAGTCGATAAAACAGTATCGTCGACAAGAGGCCTGGCCCGGGTTAGAACTCTATGTTTTTATTTGCTACGCACATGCTTACACTTGACAACGTCCCGTACTGTCGACTTTTCGGTTGTTATCTCATACTTGATGTCCATGTTATCATGGGGTGTGAAGTCCCATCTCCGATCGCCCTAAAAGTATTCGTCATATCGAGCACCGGTAACGCCACGCAGACCCTGGGGTTCTGCGTCAGAAAGGCTTGTATTGGTAATGGTCCCCTGTAGGGGGGAGCGTGCGCCCTCTCTAAAACACATCATCCCAGGGGTGACCAAATGAGCCACCCAAGCCGCATGAGCCGCACAAACCAGCCGCACGCCATGCCACAGAAAAACTACTGGCCATTTAGAGCTTCGGCGATAAGTGCGCACGTGTCGGGAATGCACTGGGAATTGATCACGTCCATCTCCCGTGGAGTGAACTTGGAGAGCACGTACTTGGCGACCACGGCCGGTTCTTTGGAATCAGGACGGCCAATGCCAAGCCTGATTCGCGCAAACGGAGGCTCGTGCTGTTTGAATCGAGTAACAATGCTGCGCAGACCATTGTGTCCATTGGTGGCCATGCTGGGCTGCTTGTACACCACTTTGCCAAGGTCAAGATCAAGTTCATCGTGCAGAACCAGCAGCTGTTTTGGCGTACGGATGTTATCTCGATGGAACTTGAGATAGCCCTCCAACGCCACGCTCGATACGTTCATATACGAGTATGACTCGAAGAAAATGAGATCGGGAGAGCCGGGGAACCACGATACAACCCCCTTGTTCTTGCCAAGATCCCGCCTTTCCAACGGTCTATTCCTGCCAAACTCGTCTATCAGCCCGTTGAGCACAATATGCCCAAGATTATGTCTAGTCTTTGCGTACTGTCTACCGGGGTTACCCAGGGACATGATCTACTCTGGTTAGCACTCCGTCTTGTCACTGCCACAAATCGCCAACATACCACTAGAGAAGCCGGAGAGGCCAGCAGATTGGCGATACGGGGCTTCTTGCCCATGATGTAATACCCGGTCGTTCGATCTCGTTTACTTTTTGGCACAAAACGGTTTTTCCATGCCAGATCAGATCAGCCCCCCCCTTTCCCGGCGTACATTTAGGCACGGCGAAAATATATCTCTTCCCCATACTGACCACCTCAGGAGACTGTGGATACCAAGGTTTCCAGGCCCTTAAAGTCAGGAAAGAGATCTGTCTAGCATAGGAGACGCATAGAGTGACCCGAGTCCTGGCCCAGGTTGCTTTGAAGCTTGAGGATATTCCTTTCTATCTCCCTCACCGTTTGAAAAACGGCATTTTTGAGCGATTCAACTCGAAAATGAAGACTCCTACCAGGAGAGCGCGCATTTGTGCCCTGGTGGTACTGTTCGTGCTGGTAACCATGTGGGTATACAATCCAGAGGGCCCTGGGGATATCAATGATCCCGTGGCCCCGGCACACGACTTTGCGGCCACGAGAGAATCCCTCTTTGAGAGCCTTGGGCTCAATAAGCCCATCATGAAGGACATTGTCCGAGGCAACATATTTGGCGTGGAACCCCACTCTACGTGGCGAAAGCCCTTCATGTTCTTTACAGACCAGTCCATCTCGGGCGGGTTCAGCGCTCCGCTACCCCCGGTCGCCGACCGATGCCCTGTTTACACCTACTTTGATTCAAAGGAGCAAGGCTCAGTCGAAGGGGAAAGCGCCATTCTCGAAGCGTGGATGAAGGCTTGGTGGGCGGCTGGGTTTGAGCCAGTAGTGCTCAATGCTACCGATTGCGACAAGTCGCCCAAGTACGCCCAATTCGCCGCCGATAAGTCCATTTCGGACGAATTCAAGTCACAATATAAAAAGTGGTTCGCATGGATGGGCAATGACGCCGGCCTCTATGCTGACCGGCGCGTAGTACCCCTGTCTACGACTGCTGAGTCGCAGGTGTGGCTCAAAAACCTCAGATCATGCAAGTTTGACCGCCCCATCAAGTATGAAGGGATGGACCTTGCCCTGGTCCACGGCGACATCACCAAGATCCAGCGGTTAGCTAACACTCTGCTGACAGGAGAGGCTGAAAGCAGTGTATATGGAGCGTTTGATGACGCATTCCATACTGACGAGCAACCGGCTCTGGCTTACTACTCGAACAAGAACCTGAACATTCTGTTCAGCGGTCGGGTTACTGGGCGTCAAAGTCTATATGATACGCCGGCTAAAGTTGCAGAGATTATGAATGTACATGCCCATCACGAGTTCCTCAAGCGGTACCCACAGGGCGTGGCGGTGGTCGATCCGTTTGTGGACTTTTACGACGACGACGTGACTACGCCCGCAGGGCGGCATCATCTCCCAGAACGGGTGTTTAGTCTCCCGGCGAAGCATAAGGCGGAGCGCCTGCGAAAGTGCCCAACAGCCTCAGAGGTGGTGTCTCTGTCCTGCCCGCCTCTACCGGCGGTACTCGAGTTTGCCCAAGATCTTAAAGAGACGGACGGTATCACAGACTTTGCTTCTCAGGGCATTGCCCCTGGGCTCTGCGGCAATCCCTGTGTAGACAGAAAGTCAGTAGAATACCACCCGGTCTCCTCATTACCACTGCCCGGGTCTGACATGTATACCATCATTGGCGTGCCACACCCGCTTACGGCTCTGGCCATTATCGATCGGAAGAAGGAGCCAGATACGCTGGACGCGCGGAAACGACTAACCCGAGATGTATGGCTACGACAGTTGGCCGACAATTACGTACCGCTCGAGTCTACTAGCAATGCCCATCGGCTTTTGATGGGTAAGGACGCAATCGTTTCCCGCCCCACCGAGTCTAACACGACGTGGTTCATCTGGGAGAGCGAGACACCTCAGAGACAGCAGATGATTGACTGGGATGTTGGGTTTTCAACGGGTACTGAAGAGTGGTCTACGGAGGAGATCAAGTCTGCCAATTTGCGCGAAATCTTGGGACATTCTCGAGATCGTGTGCTGAACAAAGAGCCAGATAACCAGGTCAGCGCCATTGAGGCTTGGAATATGGCGGATACTGAGCTGTGGAGGTTTTTGTACCATTGGCAGAATCAAAAAGACCAGGAGCTGGCCAAAATCAATGGCTGAAACTAAAAAAGAAAAATCTTATAATAATCGTGGGGAGGCTATAACGGGGGAGTTGAAAACCGCCCTGTCGAGATCGTATTAGATTATGAGATCCAGTATCGGTCCAACTTCTAAAGAAAAATGGGTCGATTATACCTTATTGGTAAGTAGAATTAACGTATTGCATGTGTGTCTATGTTGTATATTATTGTGTTTATTCATTGATAGAGGGTATAAATGATGCTTCTGTCTCTGGCAATAAATAGATTGATTTAAGCTCCAGATCCGCTCAACTCATTGGTAGATAATAAGCTACATATATATTCTGTAGGTATAATCACTAGCTGATTCAAACTCTATCATGAACCCTACAGGGACGAGGTCAAAGAAAAGTACCAAAAAAAAAAAAAAAAAAAAAAATCACGTACCTCTTCGTGCGTTATATAAGCAATGAATTATCCATTTCGTAGCCTCATTGATAAGTATTTAGCGTTGTATATACGGCAGTTTGATTAATTGGTAATGTTGTCTAAGGGGACTTTGGCTGTAGTTGCCGCCTTGGTAGTCGGGCAAATGGCGCAACAGCTCGATTTCAACGCTAGCCTCAATACTGATAAGATCACTGGATCGGTAAAGACCGAGGTGGGGAGCTCACTGGAGGTTGTATCCTGGGTGAGCGATGGTACCCTGATCAAGGAGACAACTGGTATAAAGCCGGCACAGACGACCCAGGATCAGCAGGCGAGCAAGACGCAGACTGCGTACACACAAGCCGAGTCAGCTCCAGTCTCCGTGGATTCGGCGCAGGAGCAGCAGGGTCAGTCGCAACAGACGCAACAGGGAAGGCAGACGAACCAACAGACTGGACAACAAACCAGCCAGGCACAGGCGACCACTGCAGTTACTGATTCCCTGCAGGGTTCTATGCCTGTAGGTTCAGGATCCATGCAGTCAGGATCGCTGAAATCAGCAGGGGGGAGTGCGAGTACAATGGCCGCTGCTACATCGGGCGCTGGATCGGCCCCTGCGTCCAGTGGTGATCTGCCGGCTCTTTCAACCGGTAGCTCTGGAAACCGGGTTACTGGTGAGAGTACAGAGAGAACCCAGCAAACGGGCCTGGGTACTAAGGGTGGTACGCAAACTGGTCAACAGACGGGACAGCAGACTGGTCAGGAAACTAGTACTCAAGCTGCCCAGCAAACCGACCAACAGACCAGACAACAGGCTGGAGAGCAAACTGGCACCCAAACCGGTCAACAGACTCGTCTACAAACTGACACTCAAACTGGTCAACAAACTCAACAGACTGGAGAGCAAACTGGTACTCAAACTGGTACTCAAACTGGACAACAGACTGGAGAGCAAACTGGCACTCAAACCGGTGAACAGACTGGAAAGCAAACTGGTACTCAAACTGGACAACAGACTGGAGAGCACACCGGCACTCAGATTGGTGAACAGACTCGTCAACAAACGGGACAGACTGGAGAGCGAACTGGTACCCAAACTGGTCAACAGACCCGACAGCAGACTGGAGAGCTAACTGGCACTCAAACGGGCACTCAAACTGGCACTCAAACTGGCACTCAAACTGGCACTCAAACTGGCACTCAAACTGGCACTCAAACTGGCACTCAAACTGGCACTCAAACTGGCACTCAAACTGGCACTCAAACTGGTCAACAGACTGGTCAACAGACTGGTCAACAGACTGGAGAGCAGACTGGCACTCAAACTGGTCAACAAACTCGTCAGCAAACTGGGAAACAAACTGGCACCCAAACTGGCACCCGAACTGGAAAGAAAACTGGTACCCAAACTGGTCAACAGACCCGACAGCAGACCGGAGAGCAAACTGGCACTCAAACGGGCACTCAAACTGGCACTCAAACTGGCACTCAAACTGGCACTCAAACTGGCACTCAAACTGGCACTCAAACTGGCACTCAAACTGGCACTCAAACTGGCACTCAAACTGGCACTCAAACTGGTCAACAGACTGGTCAACAGACTGGTCAACAGACTGGAGAGCAGACTGGCACTCAAACTGGTCAACAAACTCGTCAGCAAACTGGGAAACAAACTGGCACCCAAACTGGCACCCGAACTGGAAAGAAAACTGGTACCCAAACTGGTCAACAGACCCGACAGCAGACCGGAGAGCAAACTGGCACTCAAACTGGTCAACAAACTCGTCAGCAAACTGGGAAACAAACTGGCACCCAAACTGGAAAGAAAACTGGTACCCAAACTGGTCAACAGACTCGTCAGCAAACTGGGCAGACTGGAAAGGAGACTCAAACTGGTAAGCAAACCAGACAGCAGACGGGACAGAACTCTGAGAAACAGACCAAGAATGGCCAGCAAACCGGACAGCAGACTGGTGAGCAAACTGGCAATGGAAGGAATAAGACAGGTCAGAAGACTGATGGCTCCAAGGCCATAAGCGGTGGAACCGCTGTAGTTTCCAGCGGTAAAGCCATTGTAACCATGGGCTCAATGACTGAAACGTATGCGATCACTGACTTGAATAAGTCAATGATCAGTGGGCCAAGTGTGGCTAGCACTGTTACTTCTCCAGTCACATGGAAGTCTCCAAAGGTTATAACTACAGCTTACGAGACTACCGAGAATGGCAAGAAGAAGAAGGTCACCGTTACCAAAGTCACCCTTGTCATTGCTACCAAAACTCCAGCTGCTGCTGAAGGAGGAAGTGGTAATAAATCAGGGGGAATCTCAAGAGGAAGTGGTTCCGAGGGGTCCGGTGGTAGCAGCATGGGCAGAGCTAGTGGTTCTAATGGCGCCGGGGCTACTGCAGATGACGCCAAACTCAATAAGGAGAATGGTGCATCTCAGAGAATGCTTGGCCTAGGAATGGTAGGAGCCATGATTGCTGGTGTTCTTGCTCTGGTATAATCGGAAATTCGTACCCGGAAATCATTTCAAAGCCGTTTAAAGTATTTTTCTTTTCTCATCCTTTCCTTGGTAATATTTTTGTGTAATAATAACAGTTGGAACACTCTTAATTCTTCTCGCTTTCTATACCTTTATCCAGCATTGTTCTATTGTCGGTCTTGCCGGTCAATCGCCTAATGATATGCTCGACAAACTTGTAGGACCATCCAGTACACACCACGAGGCCACCAACAATGTTGATAAGGCGCACAAGGAATTGCATAAACGGCATTCGCTCGTCAGTAATAGTAAGCCTGATCGGTTCAATGTCATATTTGAAATACAGCCCTGGCACAAGCCGTGCCTGAGCGTTCCTCTGCGAGATCTGCTCCTTGACTGCATACTGATAGGTATCAACGGTACGCCCCGTGGTAAAGCTTCGGTAGGTAGTGGGCACGACCGAGATAAAGTACTGGAAGATATCGTTTGGGTTTTCAGAAATTGCCTTGGTGTCGTCCAGCGGATTGACAATCTTAGGGTAGAACTCTCCGTACGAAAATTCGTCAATGACATGCGTAAAGTTAAGATCATTGGGCTGGATCTCCCGGTGGTCAAAGTATCCGTACCCCCGAGGAGTGATGTGGAAGTCTCCTCTCACCCTGTTAACGTTAATTGACCCGTAGATTCGGCACGCAGGGCCATCGGGCACCTCCTTTCGCAGCTTTTTGAACTTTGACCGGCGTGCTCCCTTGAGCACCGAATAAAACCCATCATACTTCTTCTCCTCTGTGATCGTGTGCGCGTGGCTCAGGTCAAGCGTAGTTCCCTGGAAATGCAACAACTCCGAGGCAATGAGCCGGTCCTGAGACGCATCGTACACGTTGGCCGTGAGTCCTCGGCACGGAAGATTGACAGTAACGTCCAGGTTGATTTGCAAATTCCGCTTCACATCATCATCCACGGAAAACTGCTGCTCCTCCGCCCCGCCAATGTAATTGGCCAATTGTACCCACATGAGGAAGGTGCACACAATGCCCAGCACTAGTGTCACGGCCCCACCCCTGGTGGACTTTATCGAATAGGTAGAAGACACCTTAGCTATCGCCAAAAGTTAGTCTCAGAGCGCCTCAAACTATGATAGCTAGCCGACATACGAAACGCATCAAACGTTTTTAACCCGCTAGGGACAAAATCGTCCATCTCAAAGGTACCCACTTGCACAGTAACACGCTGTCGATATCGGTATATGGGAGGGTTCAAAGTGGGTACGGCTGACCCCCAAAGTTACCCGGCCCACCGTAAAGATAGTTTGGGGGCCCTGGGCGACCGAATACGCTGATATGCGGTCCTTGGCATTCAACGAAATGCCACAATTTAGGCACATCCCCTGTAATTTAATATAATGACGCAGTCTAATCCCAAGCACAAGTCCAATTGCAAATCCCACTAGTCTGCCGTGGTTCTCCACCGAGTTGAAGGGTTGGGGAAAGGGGGAAAAGCATCGGGTTTATTCCTCGGTAGATAGACCACTTGAAGGCCATGTAATCCCAAGAGGAAAGAAAAAAACAATGACGCTGGGCGGAAAATCAATGAAAGAGTGAAAAGAAATCCCTTCAAAGGCGGCGGACCTGAAGGGGTCCAGACCTTGCCAGGGCACTGCAGGAGCCTGCCTGGCTGTAAAGTATGTGTGCCCACTTTTGACAGGCCCCAGGTACGGCAGGATGGGTGACGCTTCGATCCCCCGCTGGATCATAACAATCGGCCCTCAAATAATGATTCAAACCCCCCACCATGAAAAATGGGGCTCAAAATTAAATAAATCATATAGCGAGTAGAAGGAAATGAGGTTCCGCTAAGGTGGTTTGATACACTAGTACCGAATAGATTGTTTCGCCAGGAATTGGGGGCTCCACCCCCAAGGAAAGTAGTCTCCGAGCCGCATCCCGGGACAGGGAACGCACAATGCATCGAAGACCGGGGAGTAGGTCCTCCTTCACCCTGTTTACCCAGGGGCGCTGGGCCGATCGGCGCAAAATGAGGCATCCAGGTCGATCTCGCAGAGAAGACTGACTGACAGCCGGGTTCTTGAAGAAAGCTGGGGGGAGGGATTATAAATATATAAAAGGTCCTGCAATGACCGAATTTCATTCATCAGTGCTCTCCCAGTATCCATCAATTGAACAACTATATTTTTTACAACAAAGATTCTGAGGATTTACTCCTATCGCTCTCATAGAAATGCCAGAACGGATTTTTTACCAGACCACTGATGCCGAACAGGTAATGATTCAATTGGCGAAGCGTCTCCCCCAGGATAACTTGGACGAGCTGCTAGCACTGTACTGTCATGGTAACTTTGGCAACATTGACTATAACCCAGATGCACTGCGTCTAGTGCGAGAATGTTCTCACCGTCTGGGCCTGCCATTCAACCGCGATCGAGCATATCACCTGTGGAAGAATATTTACCGGCGATCGGATATTTCACGCCAACAGTTCATTCTTCGGATCCAATACGAGGAGCGTAAGGTGTTCGGCTCCAACCAGCTTGCCGAGATGCTACGATACAGACGATAAACGACCTAATGATTTTACGACCCTACTTTCTACGACTAACTTGTGATTTTTCTCTCGTTTTGCTTTGCTTAACCCGCTGCTGTCATGGACCCTAATGTTAATATTGGTAAACTGAGCCCACCCCTTTCCTCCCCCTGCAGCACACTCCACCCTTGACAATTAATATGATTAATACCACCGCCCTGGGGTTATTTATAATGATGCTAATAGCTATTTCCTCATAAAGAGATATTACCAACAAATCGACGCGCTTACGTAGATATCTATATTGGGAATGATCGAAGCTATAGGAGGATGAAATGACAATTAGAAGTCGTTTTTGGCAACAACTCGTTATAGCAAACAGATAACCACAACGGTAATGTAGATTGATTCCAACTTCACTGTCTCATTGGTCTATCAATGAAACGGTCATAGGCAAAGGTTAGTAGTTCTTCATCCGAGATCCGTGTGCTCATAGAAACGCGACAATGTACCGCTACATTTTCATCTCTATGGCCAGGACGTAGACGAGCTAAATTCTATTCAAATGAGTGACTTTGTCATGTGGTAAACCAGCATCATATTCGATCGTTTGCAGATTCTGTGCGTCGAAAACAATTCAGGTCCATTATATCCTTCTTCAGGAATTGAACAAATGTTTGCCAATGACGTCTTATATTTTTTCGTCCTCCCCTACAGTAGCTACTGCCATCATAGGTCTATCAATGGGATTTTGTCGCGATATTTATCCTCTCCAAATAGTTTCAGGTTTAATCAAACCAGTAAAGTTAACGTGCCTGCGATTAGTCCTGTTGCATTTTTAAAAAATTCAACTTATGCTTGATCCAATTTATCCATTGGTATTATACCTATTTTAATACCTCCAGATTCGGCTGCACCGGCCGTTATAAACTGTGCAGTACAGGTAATTTTGGCGATATCATGCACCTTACAGAGCCAAGTCGACTGCAAGAAAAATGACCAGTTAATTATGAAATAGACTCTACTATGTGCTAACCAGTTATAATCCTGCAGTTACGAATAGAGCAATATCTCCGAAAAACGGGCCAAGTAATCTCTCTATTCCCCCGCAAGTGGCTCGGTCGTCTACTCCGCATTATCGGAGAGCACTTCCGACCCGCTCAACCATTTTTTTCCAACGAACCATATCAGTGATGGAGTCGATGGAGAGCCCTGGATCGAAAAGGAAGAGGCCAACCGGCAAGAAGAACGGGCTCCCCGAAGAGCTGACCAGTTCTTGGTCCCTCAACCCGCCTGTCAAGAAGCAGAAGAGTGCCAGCACGCCGGGAACGAACTCCACCAGCGGTGCATCAGCAAAAGCTCAGCCCAAGGCCGCACTTTACCCATCGATTAAGCCTGCTCCAGTGCTAAACCAGAACCAAGCATCCCAGGTGAATGTCGCTAGCGATGTGAGGATGATCCCCAAGGCTCTCAAGGCATGCAGGTCGTGCCGAAAGAGCAAGATCAAGTGCGAAAGCAAAGACGGCATGAAGTGCAAGCGATGTCTTGAGCAGGGTATCGAGTGCATCTTTGAGGTCAAGGTACCCACTACACAAGGTACACCAGATACTCAGTGGATGTCTACTGTCGAGTCTCGACTGGACCGGTTCGGATCAACCTTGGATATCATCCTCGGTCTTCTTAAGAACCCGGGCCAGGGCTCAACACCTCCACCGAATGCCTATGGATACACTCCTCCACAAGCAGCTTTGTCCGAATGCTCTAGTAGTAATGACCGGCTTCCAATGGGCCAACTTCCAATGCATCAGCACCATCAGGCACACCCCCAGCACCCCCAGCAACATCATCAAAACATACACGAGGATAGTCCACCTTATTACAACCACCAACATTCTATCCAGTCTCCTTCCATGGGGATGCATGGCCACTCTGAGAGGAACTCACCTAACTATGATTTTCTTCGGTTCTTATCGCCGAGCGAAGAACAGACTATTGCCGAAATGTCAACCATGCCACAGGACGCGTCACGGAGACAACAATACAACGATAGAAATTCTGATCCTATGGAACAGACCCAACAGGCCTATTTCGGAATCGATCCCATTAGTAAGATGTTGGCCGAGTTCCAACAGGGGCAGCAGGTATCTGAACAGGAGTTGCAGTTGCGCGAGCCAACAAATGAAAGTATAAAGTCGATTACTTTTGACCAGGCAAGCCAACTGTTTCAATTCTTTCATGAAAAAATTTCTCCTCATTTATTTGGTTTCCCCATCTCCCATAAGGCTCTCCACAAGGTGTGGAACACTTCTCCTATCCTGGTAGCGGCCATTTCTACGGTAGCGGCGATCCACCATACTGAGCTCAATGTGTATTTTGACGATCTTCGCAAAGAGCTCGAAGCCCTTTCAAAGGACATTATGTTCAAGCCAATGAGGTCAGAGTCTGAAGCAATTGACACGATCATTGCTCTATGCGTCGCTGGATTTTGGCTACCTAATAGCTATATGCTCACGGCAGTCGCTTTGCGTATTGCACAGAATATTGGGCTCTCAGCTCCACAGGCAAACTTCAAAGAAAGATGGGGTCTGGAGAACATGGATATGTTGGAAGACAGTGAGAAGGATAAGCTCAGATTATGGTACCTGCTCTACATTCTAGATGGACACCAGAGTCTGACATACAATCAAATGCCATCCATTGGCTATGACGATCCGGCAGTGCTTAAAAGCAGGAGCTTCCTATTGGCTGGCAAGAAGGGAAATGAGCTGGCCATTGAACAACGAGAGCAGGAACAAAAGCATGAAAAAGGTGAACATGTTGCCTCTGATATTATATCCGATATGCGACTTGTTTCGCAAGTTGAGTTTAACCAAGCTGTCAAGTGCATTTTTGATGGCCGTGGGTGGGATATCCTTCGCCCGTCGTCTATTGGAATTCCATGGCAGACTAACATTGAGCTTGATAAGTGGATGGTATCGTGGGCATGTCTCCTCACCCCGACAGCTGGTGCGATGGGCTCGTGGCCGTCAAAAAGTACGCTCATTCATTACAACTTTGCCAAAATGCATATCAACTCCAGAGCAATCAGAGATCTCCAGTCCAACAACCGTCATGGCAATCTCAAGGACGTTGTGATCTCGAGCCGTGGCGGACTAGCACATAATGATGTGTCTGCCTCCGATAACATTGCTGTGTCAGCTGCTCAAAACGTGCTTAAGCTCTCCACTACCGATAAGGACATTCTTTCAGCGCTCCAATACGTGCCGATTCATATCCACATGATGCTGTACTATGCTGCGCTGTTGCTTTTGCACTCCCTTTCGCAGGGAAACTCTGACTCTGCCAATAAAAGAGCAGCACTTTTGCTGGTACGAAAACTTCGGACTGCCATGGTCAACTGTGGTACGAAGCGAAATCATTTGATTGAGCAAATTACGGACGGGCTAGACGCAGCCATAAGCAACAAGACGAAGGAGCTCCAAGAACATTATCAGATTTCAGAGCTCATTGATGGCCCTGAAGACTATGGCGAAGGACGTACTCCAATTGCTGCCTGGCCAGGTAGTGTTGCATCCCACTCAAGACCATAACTTATTTATTATTATTGATATCTCATGTCTACTAATGACAATTTATACTGTGAAACGTCATATTTTCTCTCTTTATGTTAGTACCGGTGCTGATCTATTCTAAGTGTTAGTAATTGTTCGGCGTTTGCCAAGTCTATAGATGGGTCGGTTGAATATCTCAGGGATATTCTCCAATGGAACCCCAGCGACCTCTGGATAGCAATAGTAGATACCAATATAGGCGGCGAACGTAATGACTGCATAACCCGAAAAAGTTGCAAACGCAGACATCTCCGCCAGAGAGAGGAATGTCAGCGAGACAACCGAGTTGGTGATCCAATTGGTACTCGAAAGCATCATAGAGCCGACCGACCGCACATTCAAAGGTAGGAACTCCACTGCTTGCCACGGTACATTCCCCATAGCCGTGGCATAGGCGGCCACGTACACAAATGTAGACGCAACAACAGTGACTCCTCCTGAATCAAAGGCCCACCCGGTTACAAATAGCGCGACGACCATAATCCAAACAGTAGATAGAAGCAAGACCCGCCTCCCGAATTTGTCGACATAAATTACTGGCACCCACGAGAAGGCAAAGTTAGTGCAAGCTACAACCATGCTCACCAAAAGGGGGTCCTCAAATCCGATCATTTTAAAAATGGTTGGAGAGTAGTACATGAACACGTTGATTCCACATAACTGCTGGGAAGCCATGAGGCCACATGCCACAATGAGAGCTCGCATGTTTGATTTTACTGTAAACAGCCGTTGGAGCCTATTGCGCCCATGGAGCCGCTGCTCTGCAGTATCCGATTGCTCTGCAACTAGCGCCTGAATATCAGAGAACTTGATTCCCGGATAGAGCTTTGCCAGTGCCTGTTCTGCCTGATCAATGTACCCGTGGTTTACAAGCCATCGGGGACTTTCCGGGATAAAACTCGCGCAGAGCAGGAATATAGTCGGAGGAATGGCGCTAATAGCAAGCATCCACCTCCATCCAGACGACATTGACTTGAACACGAGCCCACTGGCGTAGGCGACTACTTGCCCGCCTGTAGTAGACACCGAGTTGAGAGTAACTAGTCTTCCCCGGTGCCCCGGAGGGGCCACCTCTGCAATGTACACCGGCACACTGGTGCTAGCGCCACCAATTGACAATCCCGCCAATAATCTTCCGGCTACTAGAGTATGATAATTGGTAGCAAATGCCATGACTAGCGCTGATAGCACGAAGCTCCAGCACGATACGGAGATGACGCCCTTACGGCCAATTCTGTCCCCTAAAACCCCCGCGGTAACGGAGCCTACAAGAGCACCAAGGGAGGTGATAGATGTGATTACTTCTTTTTGAAAAGTGGTGAGGTCGTGGCCCAGGTCGTCTCCTATCAGCAAGAGTAGGCCCGACACAATGGCCGAATCATACCCGAACATGAGCCCACCAATACAAGAGCATCCTACGATGAGCAAGGTATAAAGCGACAGAGACCCGTCATGGCTATAACCCGAGTCATCCTGAGGCAAAAGTCTGTCCTCTACGCACTCCAGTTCTTCATCCATTTAAGTGTGTGGGGATAGTACCGGTTATACTTGGCAGCATCGGTACTAAATACCGGCTATCAACCCCACATACCACTGCGTTATCACAGAACACTCTATCGGCTACGAAACGTATTTCACAGCCCATACATAATAAGGCAATACAACCAATGTTATATCGGTACACCAAACTATTCAAACCATTGTTTTTGCAATTGCACCGTGGTCTAATGTCGCATTGTCGGCTGGGGTGCATCTAATGTCGTATTGTCGGGGTAGCTTCAGCCGCACCAGGCTTGGAACACTTCCCCCAACGTTGACGTGTGGTGAATAGACCGCACACACTTCACACCGCCATGTCCAGAAGGTCCAATACACCGACGCCGATTCTGCCCATGTCCAGCGGGGATCTTGGCCAGGGGCATTCGATGTCGCCTTTCCGGGCTGCGATTCGGCCCCAAAACAAGCTGGCGCGCATGGTAAAGCGCATATTCCGCCCGCCGACCCTCGACTTTGAGACGGCGGTGTGGGAGATGTTCTATCTCATTGTCGCTCCGCGACGGGTCTACAAGAGTCTGTATTACCGCAAGCAGACGAAAAACACATGGGCGCGTGATGACCCGTCCTTCTTCATCCTGTTTGCCGTTCTGCTCACCGCCTCGGCTGTCGCATGGGGGCTCGCCTATTCCCCGGGAGTGCTCTCTATATTGAAGCTCGTGTTGTACATGGTTGTAGTGGACTTTTTCGCGGTTGGAATGCTTGTGGCGACCGCGGGGTGGTTTTTCGCCAATCGGTTCCTCAAGCAGAAGCGGGGGAGCATTGGCGGAGAAGGAGAGCTTGAATGGGCGTACTGCTTTGACGTGCACTGTAATTCCTTCTTGGTCATTTGGATCTGCCTTTATGTGGTGCAATTCATCATGCTGCCGCTTTTGACCAAGGCGAACTGGATTTCGCTGTTTGTGGGCAACACGCTGTACTTGTTTGCCCTCTCGTACTACTTTTACATCACCTTTCTTGGGTACTCCAACATGCCGTTCCTCGAGCATACGGAGCTGCTGCTCTTCCCGGTGGGCGTGTTGGGTGTCTTGTACCTGTTGAGCCTCTTTGGGTTCAACGTTGCCCGAACCATGGTTGGGCTCTACTTTGCATAGCATGATTCTTTTTTGTACATTTACGATAGACTAAAGGCGGGCTAACTGAAGTGGAAGATTCCCTGGTACCGCCCTGTCTGGGTCTGGCATTGGCTGCCGTGGAAAACTAGCCGGGCGGTCTGGTCCGGCGGCTGTCGAAAAATGACTTCTAGCCGGCCCGACTCCATCGAGCACTCGACCTGGTACTTTTTGTCACTCAGTTCCTCCATTGAGTTGTAGCTTAGCTTGCCCTCATAGTGTCCTTCGGCAACGATTGCAATTGATCCCGTGCCGTGAATCGGCGTCTCTAACAGACTCAACTATTTCAGTTATTAACATGTACTATATCCTATTATCGCACTTACCTCCATCGATGAGATGCCAAACACCGAGCACTGGATCGTCACAGAAGCATCAGTCGAGTGCGCGAAGCTCTTCTCCGCCATATTAGTGGTGGGAATCCACTGATAGTGACTTTGCGTCGTTTAATTAATTAACTTACCGTGCTAAGCCGCGTTAAGTTAATTCAGTTTGTACCGGCTCTGTGATCGGACCTGCAACGCACCATACCAGTACGACGATATTACCATGATAATCTCTCACAGTCTCAAGTTGTATAATTATAATTATTTTTAATTCTGCCTCAAGTTGTATGACTAAACTATGTCCACTATCGATTGTAAACTGTGGGAGATTCCTGTATTGTACCGGTAATTACCGGGTAATTGCCGATTGAGTTCAGCAGACTACTGATAACACCCCGTTTATTCATCTCTATATAATTTAATGAAATAACTGGCGTCACCAAGTCTAAATAGCCCATTTCTCTATATTCTCGATAGTCTCCAAAACTAACAATTAGGGCAATACAATTTACCGAATAAGCTCAGACAAAATCCTAACCAACATGCCACCCGCGTTCAAACTGACTTGATTACAAATTTCTCCTACTGCTCCAGCTCCAGTTTTGGAATTTTAGCCATCTTCTTGTCATCCTCCTTTTCATTCTGGTCCAAATACTCCAATGGACTTCGGTTGCCAATAGTTGACCCTCGACTAGTATTGCCATAAATGTCGTCACTGTCGATTGGTAATGGACGTTCAAACGGCTCGTCACTATAGTATCCCCGAACCGATTTGGGATATCCCTCCGATGCGACCATTGGTAAGGCATCAATGCGCGACTGAATCTGCAAAAACACGTCAAATGCATTTTCAGAAGTAATCTTAGCGGGGGTGGTTAGAATCTCCCGTAGCTCGGGCGACCAGAAACTAGGATAGGTCCAATACTTATCAACCCATGCATCTACACAGCGCATTGTGAGTTTGACAATCATCCTCAACATGTTATCCCAATCAAGCTTTTTAATGTGAACCATTTGTAGCAGGCACCTATTTACGCACTCCTTGACCTCGGTCCGAGAAGAAGGCTCGTTGTGGTGAATAGTTAGCAGGTCTACTAATCGAGATGCGGAAACTTCATCAGACAATGTTTGAGCATATTTAAAAAAAAAGTTCTCCACAGCCTGGACAGTTTCAAGTTTTGGATGATCGCTAAACCGTGCAATTCGGCGTATGGCCTTGTCAAAGACCTTGGGTGCATTCACTGCAAAGTACCAATTGCAATACAACGTTCCCATGGCGTTCTCATAATCCTTGGCTTCGAGAGTCCGCAGCTTGGAGATAATCGATTGTACTCGCTTACACTTGATTTTCTCAAAGGCACGCTCCTCTTTTTTCTGTGCTTTGGAGAGATGTTGACCACATGTAAAATAATCGTCCTTAGAGTAGAGAGGTACTCCTTCCATGAATTTCTCAGAGTTCAACATTAATCTTCCATGGTAACTAAGCGACCATATACTCTTGAATGCACGTTCTAAATCCTGTAATACCTGATCCTCAGGAGCGCCGTGAAATACCTCGTCAACAATGCCAAAATTTACCTTTTCTTCAATGTCGACGGCAACAATTACTCCGTCCTTCAACCTGCTGAAGCTTGATACTGGTTTGGGAGCTGCGTTAATCGGGAAATCATTAGTTTCATAATTATAATGATTGAACATCTTTTGACAGACATTGGCTCTTTTATTATTATCCATGACGAAAACGAAGTCAATATTGGGGATTAAATAGAAATGACATGAGCAATGGTCCGTTTGAAAAAGGCAGAAATGAAAATCTAAAAAACAATTGCATTCACCAAAGCAAGGGAAAGAAATGTGACATCAACTACCCGGTACCTGAGGAATGCAGAAAATTGCTGATATCTCAAATCATTAAAGTAAGTGTAAGGGGAACTTACAACGGGTTTGTTGCACTTTCAGAGGTAAAAATGCAGCAATCTGAGCAATACTATTTCCGGGATGCAGATAGCTCGCAACGGTAAAAAAAGGCTAAATCGGGTTTCCAGAAATATCTGGCAAAATAACGGCAATTCACTACACTGTAGATTACACAGATAGGACTTGTAGGATCAGTATCAGTTTTCCAATCCGGGGTATTTCATTGGCACTCGCAAGTTACAGAGCCGCCGATATCGCCGAAAGTTGAATTGCTTGTTGGTAGCATTTACAATATAAATGAGAGTTCCCTCACAACCCGATCGATTGCCGAAACCACGACAAGATAATACGGTACCCTGAAATTAGAGATTGGAAATTGCAAGGTATTTTATATCGATAACGTATCCATAGAAGTCTCTACATGCAATTGAGTCCAATTTCTATACCGGTAATTTGACAATGTTTCACGGACACATTATAGATGCTCAATTTCTGCTTGTAACGCATATTGGATGAAGATGCTGGACTAAGAGTGGTTGTAAATTACCATTACGGTAGAACAGGCAAAAGTACCACAACACATGTATTTTTACCCGGATCATGTCAACAGGGTTCCCACTATCGCCCTACGCACAACTAGACTAAATCAATTGCCGTCAATTCCCACGCACAAAACGTTATCCTCATTAATTGAACTAGTCTAATAATTTGTAACCGATTAATAATAAAGTACAGAGAACATTTACCAAAAGAGCAATATTGCCCAAAGCTTGAATCCAATCCCATTGATCCTATACACCACGACGACAATTATACTCCAAAAGCTTCTCCAAATTAGTCTACTGCCTATAACACTCCTTTAGTTGCCTTCACCTATTCTCCGTGCCTACGTACCTCAGGCTTGGGGGGTTGGGAGAGCGTCGGACCACTACCCTTTCCCAACTATACCACCATATAGAGCTGATTGAGCCAGGAAAGCAGGGAATTAGGAGCAATGGAGGGATGGCAGGAGGTATGAACGACTTTGGGGTTTACAGCGCAGCTCTAACAAGGACAGGTCTCTCGGATTCCTAATGCGATTCCGACGCGTAAGGACCCGATGCCCGTATCGAACATCATTGCGCGCTGCTTCGACTCTACGCAGAGCCTACTGTGGTGCGGCGACGACCAGGGGCGTATCGCCTCTTACTTTAGCGCTGGCCATGGCCTGGCGCGATACACAAGCTTTGTCGCCCAGGGAAACGGCATTTCCGGCATTCTCACAAACCCGGCGGGGGTAATTACGACCAGCGCCCAGTCGGTGCGGCTCCACAACCGGCGCGGCGTTATGAAGCAGAAAGTGGAGGACTCGTCCATTTCGAACGTGAACGCGGTGGCGTTTGCGGCCAAGGGAACGACGGATATTGTTGTGGGTGGTAACCAGAAGGAGCTGGTGCGGATCAACATTGATCGCGGCACGGTGGCTGCTCGGGTGCCCCACGACGGGCACGTAACCAACATGTGTCGCGGGAGTACCATGCTCGGGGTGGGACTGGCGAGCGGATCGATCGAGGTCATTGACCCCAATACGCTCAAGTCGGCAAGACGCTTTGTCGCACACCAGGGCGCCATCTCGGACATGGACTGCCGCGACAATATCGTAGTTACCTGTGGGTATTCGCGACGAAAGAATGGCGAGTACGTGTCTGATCCCATGGTGAACATTTATGACATTCGTGCTATGAAACCACTACCGCCAATTGCCTTCCCGGCGGGGGCGGCGTTTGTGCGGATGCATCCCAAGCTTTCGACGTGCTGCATTGTCGGCTCTCAGAGCGGCCAGGTGCAGTTTTTAGACATTGTCAACCCGGCAAATGTCCAGCTGTACCAATCGGCAATTAGTTCAATGCTTAATGGGCTCGAGATTTCGTCTACTGGGGACTATATGGCTCTCACGGACACTGACGGGTTTGTACAGTTGTGGGGCACCGAGACTGCTAATCAGTTTACGGAGTACCCGGTGCCGATGGAGTTCCCTACTGTTCAGGACGTGAGCTATGTGCAGGACGATGTTAATGACCCTCAGGCCTCGCTCGCATCAATCGGCATGCCTTACTACAAGGAGGAGCTCTTGTCGTCGTGGTCTGATCCGTCATACATCTTTGAGGAAGGAATGCCCGCGCCAAAAATCGACAAGGACGTTCTCAGCAACCTAAAGGTGCTTGATGGGGTTCGATACACGCCGAATACAAAGAAGATTCCACGAAATTTGGCGCAAAAGTACGCTTCAATGGGTAGTCAGCGCCGGTCCAGTGTTACACTGCCCAAGTTTATTAGCGAAAAGGAGCGTACCGGCGAGGTGGAGGACCAGTCGACGCTGTTTTCCGAAAAAGTCAAAGCGGGCAAGATCCCCAAGGTGTACCGCAAGCTCGAAATCAAGTACTCCAAGTTTGGTATTAGCGATTTTGACTTTGACTTCTTCAACAATACCGAGTACTCGGGCCTGGAAACACAGCTCTATACCTCATACTGCAATTCGTTGCTGCAACTGTACCGGTTCTCGCCGCTGTTTTACAACTTGGCGGTCAATTGTGTGGCCCGTTACAATAACGAGGCCCCGAGCCTGCTGAGCGAAATGGGTCTGCTGTTCGACATGCTCCACAAGGCCAATGGTAAGCACTGTAGGGCTGGGAACTTTGCAAAGACCCTTAGTGCACTAAAGGAGGCCCGAGAACTGGGGCTTGTGTTTGACGACTTGTCGTCAGTCCGGCCAGTCAGTGACGGAGTTTTGCTTCAGCGGCTTGTGAGATTCCTCATGGCCCATATCGACGAGGACGAAGCGGCCATGTATAATGGCGACGAGAGCCAGTGCCAGTTTAGAAATATTGCTGGCATTCAGATGAGCTCTACCATGAAGAGTCTGGTCTGTGGCGCTGAATATCAGTCCCAGCGACTCGACTACACCATTGAACTCCAGCGTCCCCCTAGTGAAGGTCGACCTCCAGGGTTCATTGATACGCTACAGAAGAATTTGGAAAAGTGGAATCAGACTAGAGGGTACTGCCAAGCGTGCCGCAAGTACCAGGCGGTGGGGATGCTCTCCACAGTCCGTAAGCTTCCGCAGCTGCTGACCCTTTCTATCCCACTAGAGAATATCAACGATGTGGACCGCAAAGTGTGGCGGTCCAACAACTGGCCAGCCACTGGATTTGGCGTTCAGACCCAGCGTGGCAAACTCACCATTGTCCCTGAAAACAAAATTGGCCACCAGAACCAGTACGACACGGATCGATACAAGCTCAATGGTATCATTTGTGAGATTGGCAACCGTGGCGATGAAGACAACCACTTGGTGTGCCTTACCAGGACCGACAATGGCCGGTGGTACCTGTTTAATGACTTTTTGGTCAAGGGCATCAGCGAAGAAGAGGCCCTTGACTTCTCCATGCCATGGAAGACGCCAGTGCTTTTGCTCTATCAGTGTGATAGCAGTAAGACACCGTTCGACTATGAATCGTGGAAAGAGCACATGGACACTTCGCTCTTGTACGAGGACCGGTTTATTGCAGGCCAGCGGGAGGGCTTTAAGCGAGAATACGAGCTACTTACCCGAGAGGAAGCGCCTACTCCGGGGACGCTTGTTGCCATGGATGCCGAGTTTGTTATGCTCCATGAGGAGGAGACTGAAATCAGGTCGGATGGATCCAAGTCGATGCTGGCACCCACACTCTTGTCGCTGGCCCGAGTCTCGGTTCTGCGAGGCGAAGGCTCCAAGAAAGGGGTTGCTTTTATTGACGACTACATTGCGACTACTGACCCAATCGTCGACTACTTGACCAACTTTTCCGGCATTGAAGACGGAGATCTCGACCCAGAGCGGTCGCACAAGGGCTTGGTTACCCTAGAGACATCGTACAAGAAGTTGTGGCTATTACTCAACATGGGATGTGTGTTCATTGGACATGGCCTCCACAATGACTTCCGAACAATCAACATTAGAGTGCCCAAGTCGCAGGTGATTGACACTCTGGAGATATACTATCTAAAGTCGCGACAGAGAAAGCTGTCTCTAAAGTTCCTGGCATGGTATCTGCTTGACGAGAGTGTACAGACTGGCAATCACGATAGTATAGAAGATGCCCAGACTGCGCTCAGTCTCTATGAAAAGTATATTGAGCTTGTCAAGACGGGCGATTTTACGCAGACTCTGGAAAATGTGTACGATGAGGGACGAAAGTACAACTTCAAGCCACCTGGGTTTGAAGGGACTCCTGCGGCACTGGCGACTACTCCCCAACGCCCATCTGGACCGCAATCTATTTCGCGTGCTGCTAGTGGCACGAGTATTGCACGAACGTTGTTTACTGAATAAATACTATACTTGCCATCCTTTCTTTACATTATGCTCAATTTGTATATTAGTGTAGCGAGTGCAAAATAAATACAAGGCTAGCCCAATCGAATACCGCCATTCGGACCCGGTCGAGGGGCGCCAAACTTCTGGGGGGTCTGATGCTGGGACTGGTGATGGAGATGCCGTTGTTGCGGCTGTGGTTGAGGCTCTGACTGGTCTGGTTTACGGTCAGGATCCTGCCACCCCTCGGTCCACAGCTTAGACATCAAATGGGTCACGCTGTTCATGGGCGTCTCTACAGAGTTGGATAACGATGGCGAGTCCTTGTGCCAAGTCGACTGCTCTTCAGACTTGCCCGACTGGTCCATACTATCAAAAACTGAGTTGACCGCCGTGGCCGAAAGCGAATTCACCCGCTTCGGCAGCGATTGGCTCAGCGCCGACTCCCCAGAAGCGCTACTCAAGGAGTACTGGTGTCTGTTACCACGCTTAGCCAGTGGGATGGGTCCGTTGGAATTGCGCACCCGCTCTACCCTGATGCGATGGATTGCCTCTTCTAAAGGCGACGAGTACTTGAGGACCGAAAGATACTCCTTGGCTATTCGCTCAAACTCTCGTCGATGTTCAGGGGTTAGGTGATGTGGACTGACTTGCTGATGGTCCACTGATTCACGCTGGAGCCATAGTTTTTGCTGTGTTCGAGTCGTCGAGTACGAAACCATTCTTTGGAGCCCGGGCTTTTGAGGGGTCTCCTGAGCAGGTGGTGCCCTAGGATCGATAAACCGCGACTTGAGGTTCAGGTCGCTTTCAGGAGGTGTCGCCCGGTGGGATCCATCCCTGGGCGGTGGAGATCCATATGGGTCTGACACTGCGACGACGGTTTCAGTGCTGATCTGGGGCGGGGGGATAGGCGAATTGCGGATAAATGACGGAAGACGAAGGGGCTGCTGGTTCTGTTTCGGAATAGTCCTACCATTCCGCGACGAAGGCGACCCTGTTCCCTCAAATTCTGAAAATTGCTGAGTCTGGGGGGTCTTGGGGCCCTCGCGGTCCGACTCCTTGCCGGTCGGGCCACTCGCAGGAGTATTTCCACTGCCAGTACTGGTTTCAACGGTACTGCTTGGCCCGCTATTTGGAGTACTTGGTGGGCCATTGCCGGTAGCAGTATTTTTCGGGGCAGTACCTGTGACATTGGCTGAAGCAGCTGGAACGTTCGGAGTGTCATTTACAGCAGGACGCACTGGGGTATCAATTGGAACATTAGCCGGCGTTTCCACGGGATGATCGGGCTTTAATGTGGCCTCTGACTTTAAGCTCTCAATTGAACCGCTCACTCCATTTCCATGGCCATTGGTAGGCTGTATTTCCGCCTCTTGTGGTGTTGTAGTGTTATCACTACCCGTAATAGAGGCGCCATTTGAACTACTAGTACTCTCCGGCTCGGGGTTCTCGTTGGTATCTTCTTCGCTTGCCAGCGTTGAGGTATCATCTTCTTCCTTGCTCACGTCTCTCTCTACGCTGGGACCATCTTGAGACGGCTCTACATGCTGCACTTCCGGTTTAGGCCCCTCATGGTCGCCCACTATTGTATCATTGGTGCCATTCTTCTGTGCAGGGGTCATTCTAGTGCTCCCGGCACTACTGCTCATGTCACTGTCGTCTGCTTCCGTGTCCTCGTCGTGATCTAGCTGTAGAATGGGCCCATCCGCGGGTTTGTAGCGCTGGAATCCATACGCTTCTGGCGGCTTTTGGTGCTTCCTTTGCTGCGGAGACTCGGGGGCCGGATGGGGGTGTATCCTTGTCTGCGACTTGATACTCTTCATCGGGGCGATGCGGTCCCGCTTTGTCCACAGAGAGTCACTGCTCTTGCTACGCTTGAACTTTGTCGCGTCTTCGCTATCCACCCCCGTTAGGGGGCCTATCCGCGCCTTGTTGAGCCGGGTAGAGCTCGCGGTACGGGTGTGTCCACGGCCGTGGGCGACAAACTGCTTGGGCTTCTTGCGGCCCTGGTTTTCTTCCTCGGGCTTCTTCTTGTTTGGCATGGTAGTCCTCCTGGGTGTTAGCAGAGGTCAAAACGTGTCGCGGACGCTGAATGGCGAGTCGGTACGGCCTGTCGTTGGTCCGTGGGGTCTGTCGGTTTGGGGTGATGTCGGGACTCCCCGACATTGCGACAATTTGATTCCCAAGTCCGACATTGCGACATTCTGATTCGCAACCCCGACATTACGACATCCCAATGCATATGCCCGACATTGCGACATTGGCCGACCTCCGATGGGGGGACACATGAAGACACCCACATCACCGATAGAGGCGACGACTGGAGGAAAGCGATAATAGCGCACGATGGACTTGATGAAGACGGTCCACTCATACGTCAATCGTATGATTGCCGGCCCTGGAAGTTCTTCAAGCATTAAAGTGCTCTTGCTCGATGCCGAAACGACTGCTATCGTCTCCATGGCTACCACGCAGTCCCTGCTGCTCAAGCACGACGTTTACCTTATCGACCGCATTGACAACCCGTCGCGCGAGAAGATGCGCCATCTCAGATGCCTGGTGTTTGTCCGACCTACCCCTGACTCTATCCAGTTTCTCGTTGACGAACTGAGGGCTCCCAAGTATTCGTCCTACGAGCTCTTCTTCTCCAACATTGTCAAGAAGAGCTACTTGGAGCGCCTGGCCGAGGCGGATAGCCATGAGGTTGTCACTAAAGTGCAGGAAATGTTTGGAGATTACCTTGTGGTGAACCACGACCTGTTCACGTTCAACCTCCACCGCCGGGTTCTGGGCGATATGCCCGACTCGTGGGGGTCGGATGCGCTCAATCGGACCTCTGAGGGCCTTGTGGCGCTGCTATTGTCATTGAAAATGCGCCCCGTGGTGCGGTACGAGCGCAATTCCGCCATGGCGAAACGGCTGGCCAATGAAGTGGCCTTTGCCATGAATCAGGAGAAACAGCTCTTTGACTTTCAGAAGCGCGATACTCCGCCAATTCTGCTCCTTCTAGACCGCCGAAATGACCCAGTGACGCCTCTACTCATGCCATGGACCTACCAGGCAATGGTTCACCAACTCATTGGCATTTCTAATAACCGAGTAGACCTCTCCAAGGTACCCGAAGTCAGCAAAGAACTCTCCGAGATTGTGCTCTCAGGGGATCAAGATGCGTTCTTTTCCAAAACGATGTTTCTTAACTTTGGCGACCTCGGTGCCAGCATCAAGGATTATGTGTCGCAATACCAAGCGAAAACGCGGTCCAATGCCGACATTGAGAGTATCGCTGATATGAAGCGCTTCGTAGAGGAGTATCCTGAGTTCAGAAGGCTCTCGGGGAACGTTTCCAAGCATGTGACCCTTGTCGGCGAACTGTCGCGGCTTGTCACGGCCCACAGCCTGCTGCAGGTGTCGGAGCTAGAGCAGTCCCTGGCGTGTAATGATTCCCACGCTGGCGACTTGAAGCATCTTCAGCAGCTGCTGGTGCTCCCCACGGTGGATGACGAGTCCAAAATGCGTTTGGTTGCTTTGTACGCTCTGCGATACCAGCGCCACTCGAACAATGGCACCGAGTCTCTTTTGGCATTGCTCTCCGAGCACGCAGATTCGGTGAGTGCGGCCGATATCAACGCGTTGAAGACGTTGTTTACTACATATGCCGGCGCCCAGCAGCGTCAGGAAAACTTGTTTGGCTCTGACTCCTTCTTTGCAAAGGCTCAGTCTGGGTTCAAGGGCCTAAAGGGGGTCGAAAACGTTTACACTCAGCATTCTCCATTGTTGCAATCGATTCTCTCTGCGCTGGTCAAGGGCAAGCTCAAGAAGTCCCTTTATCCGTACTACGACGATGGCCATTTGCCGGGATGGACTTCAGGCGAGGACGGAGAACGACCACAGGACATTATTGTTTTTGTTGTAGGAGGTGTTACATATGAAGAAGCCAGGCTTGTTGCTGAGATGAACGCTTCCCTCAAGGGCATCCGCATTGTCCTTGGTAGCACTTCAATTCAAAACTCGACTTCGTTCTTGGAGGATATCCGTGAAGCCAGCGAACGATGGCCGCTGACTGCTGAGAATAGTAGTGTCCAAGAACGACTGCGAAGGAGGTAGGTGGAGGGTGTTAGACATTGTGGTTACCGGCTATTTTGGCGGTGTTACATACTGTTCGTCTCAAGAGAGTCGATGATATTTACGCTGATAGCATTTCTTTAAGCAATAATAAGTTTTGAACCTGACCAGCGGCAGTATTTTGCCTGAATCTAATATATCTCGAAACTCTCTAGTATTCAATGTCGTGGATGGTTGTACCATCGGTCACCATTGTCATTATACGAATTCCTAAATAAGATCTCCAATTGAAAGATGTGAATTGGTCTCTAATTGACTAACACCCTTTTAGATCATAGAATATTTCACGCTGATAGTACAGCTGCGTGTGGTCTTCTAATTGCCACAACTACGGTCGGCTCTATTTTTCACCAGATGCTATTGCACGGGGATAAACTCTGATCTGACTGCTTACACAGGGTCCATTTGACTACCGTAGTGTACAATGGCCAGAATTTTGAACGTATCCCAATTAGGAAGGTGGGACCTGCAGTCCATGCGGCTCATGCGGCTCTAATACCAAAATTCAATTAATCGTCATTCATTAGTCTTTCCAAACTATAGCAGGATACAAAGGAAGGTCATTATAACAAAAGGCATGCTCGTAAAAATAAAAAACAAAAAACGGGTCAGCTGGCTTCCGTGTCATTATTGGAGGTTGATGCATCGTAAGACCCATAGAGCTCTTCCCAGCGGGACAGTTTATCGGTTAGTTTCTCCATTCCCTCCACGGTTGCCTGGTACTTTTCAAACATGGCCGGGAACCCATTGGGCTCGGTCCCGCTCGGGTAGAGGAACGAATACCGCTTGTTGCGTTCTTCCAGCAGGCGGGTGCGGTCGAGCTGTTCGAGCTCGGCATCGTCCCGCGTGCGGCTCACAAACTCGAGAATGGCCGCCACACGGCGGCGCAGCTCGGGTATGGTCGCTCGCGGGGGCGGGATCCGTGGTTTGGACTCCTGGTACGAGTCCGGGTTCTTCTTACTGCCATTATTCCCCGACGACTTGGGCTGTGCCGCCTTGCGCTGCCGCGGACGGGTGCGCTTCTTCTTGGATGGGGTCGCAGTGCTGTTATTGGCCAGCGTCGATGTATCCGTGTCATTGTTCGACCCAGGGGCATTATTGGCCGGCGTATCGGGCTCTTCCTTGGCCATCTCGTCCGGAGACGCCACCTTGCGCGACACCCGCGGCGTACGCTTTGATTTACGCGATGAAGAGGACAGCGTGCGCTCGTCCGAGGAGGACTCGGGAATCCCGCCCTTGGTCCCATTGGCCTCGCCCTTAATGTCCGGACGCGGGTCCAAATCATGCAGTGACTCGTCAAGCACCCGCTGTAACGTCTCCTCGTAGTCCCTCGAGTTGAGCGTCGCCCTCTGCCGCCGCTCCGCGCGCCGCGCCGCCCCATTCAAAGCCCCACTGGTCGCCGCACCCGCCTCCGCGGGCTGATGCTGCGGCGCCTGCGGCTGAGGCGACGGAGAGCGGCTCTTGCGCTTACTCGACCGCGTACCGCTCACCGGGGGCGCCGCCTGGGCCGCCTGGCGCTCCTCGGCATACTCGGGAGCCCCGTCGGGGTAATAGGTCGACGTCTTGCCCCACGGCCTCACCACGATAACATGCCGCTCGGGACGACACTTTTCGCAAGTGTACACGTCGGGCACCTCCTCCTCCGAGGAGAACCCGACACAGCACCCGTGCTGCCACACATGGCACAGGTCGCACTGGATGAACAGACCCGTGTCCACCTCGACTTTGGAGTTTTTCACCGTCTGCGCCGGCAGCTCCTGGTGGCCGCAAATACACCGCGTCACCTCGCCAACGTCCTCCTCCTCTTCATCCAGGTCCATCTCATTGTCCTCGTTGAGCTCGAGCTCTTCCTCCTCTCCAGGACGCCGCCGCGGCCGCCGCGACCGCTGGCGCTCCGTACTCGACGAGGCGCTGGATCGGGGCCTTGTTCTACGCTGGACCATTATTACTGTGCAGTGCTCGGTCCGGCCATATACTACAGAGTGGGGGTATCAGTGGTTAGTACAAGGGGCACTGGGGTTGATCCTTTTTCGGGTCGAGGAATCACCAGTGGGTACAATATAAAGGCGTGTGTAGCGTGTTCGTTGGATCCCTGCGATTCAATGTCCTCGTCCCGCCATTCACAACCAGTAGAGCGCTCTCTCTCTCTTTTCGCTGCGTGACTCGGTCCCTACTGCTGGATTCGGCTGTCAAAGAGGAGTTGTCGGATAGAAAGAGGGCCAAACTCTCCAAATCAGTTCGACTACCGCGTGCGCGCCCCGCCGAAAAGTCGTTATTTCACCCCGGGATGTTCAAACTCGGCAGGAATTTCGTGACACTCGGGGATTTCGCAACAGAACAAATATTATTGGCCAAGGAACCCCCGGGACAATGTTTGTAGGGAATAGAGCCTACTGGTGGTTCGAGAGCGGGTAGTGCTTACGGACGGAGGGGAGGTAACGCGGTGCACCCATGGTGGGGTTCCCGTGGTGAATTAACATGTGCACAGCCGTGCAATAAAACGCGCCATTAATGCCGATCTGCGTTACTCGGGCAACGGTCTGATAGCGCTTCATTAGAGCAGCGATAAGAGAGTTGAGCCTCCAGCGGCCGTAGCAGAGTCGCAGTAGAGCAAAACCGAACCATCACGGTAAAGGGGAAGGGAGGCTGGTGGTTGGGAAACGGCAGGGGCGGTGTCTGTGGTTTGAGAAGGAAGGTTCTTTGTAGGGTTGAAGAGAGATTAAGAATGTGTTGCAATGGCCAATTGGCTCGGCCACCACGCCCGGGGGTCGATACTCCAAGCGTGGGAGGGTATACCGTAGTTGTATAGGACAAGGTAGATTTCTGAGAATAAAGGAGCACTTTGTTCATTCTTCAGTGTATCGGCTCGGTAGGCCCTTGTAAAATCTACCAGAGCGCTTAAGGAGTAAAGTTGGTGGCCAACCCAGTTTAAGGTTGTGAGATAATGAAGGGTGCCGAGGAAGAGCGACGAGTGGTGAAAATTGTTGAGGTAAGACAGGCGGCCATACGCTTATGCTTCACTGGCCCGATGAGCCTAAAAATAACAGCGGTAGAATCTTAAACGAGTGAGGAATTATCATCGTCAAACAAATTGAAACATTCCCTGTGAAAGCTGGTCTCATCTCATCTACCCCTGGTGTATCACAGTACCGGCAGGTTGGTATATATATAAGCGTCATCCTGTTCATTGATACCAGAATCTCGACTCAATGAAGTTAAGTGTGGTAGTTGGAACCTTATTACTGGCAGTAGTGTCGGCGACAGAGACCGATCCCCCTCCAGCATGTGTGTTGGCGTGCGTTGGTAAAGTCAGTCGAGCTATCTGCCAAGACGTGGCAAACTTCGATTGCCTATGCAAAGAAACCGCCCAAATGAACGAATGCTTTGACCGGATATGCCCCACTGGAAACGCCAAACTGGCCAGGTCGAGCTACAAGAGCCTCTGCTCCGAGCTGCGCCCAAACCTAAACCGACGAGGGCAAGTGGATTCGAGCGAATTCTTACACCATTCAAACTCGTCTGATAGTTTGCTTCCGCCTCATGGCGGATCCAATGGCACCAATTCATCAGTCACCCATGTACACTCTGCTACCCATGCTGCCACCTTTGACGCCGGAACTTCTAATTCCAATGCCGCTATTGTCGTGGGGTCCGGTAGCAGCCTTGCCCTCGCTCTTATCATGGCCATCTCCCACATTGTATAATCCTTAGAAATGTATACTTTTGTCCAAGTTTCCGTAGCTTGTATCCTTTATTCGCGTTAAGACGATCGGCCAAGTAACGGTAAGGTTTCGGACCCAGTACCATATTTTTAGTGTGAAGGTTTCCCTGCCCCCTTGGCTGTAGGCTTATCCTGTCTCAAAATGCTCGTGACCGTGGACAAACGGGTCCGTTCATGTTGGAAAAGGAACCGTAAAGCTCAAATGTTGGGTTAGTTTCCAGGTTCAAATTGGGCATGCGCGTCAGGGGTACATGCATACGTGCGGCTTGACTTGTCTTAGCCGCATATTTCAACATGTGTGAAAAATCCCCCATCTTCTCGCTAAACCCAGAACTTGGCTCAATCCCACCGCGACAAGGTAGAGAAAAAAGAAACAAAAAAAACAACGACAAAACAAGTTGTGAGAATAAAGGCACAATGGTGCTTTTAGACGAGGCTTGTGCTGCGATTTCTTTGCAACTCAAAAATTGGAGGAAAAAAAATAAGAAGCCGATCACGGGCCGTAAGGTTTAGCTTATATCACTTTGAGAGCCCATTGTGGCCGTGCTCAGGACTACCTCAATGATGTATATATAAATATCGACTTGGCCAGTGCTCGCTAAATGGGTCTACAGGCTTTATTAATAGAATCCATTTCATTTCATCAAGTGCCATTAGCCTGCACTCCCTAATACAGGGTACCCAGTACCAACTGTTCAGTGTCTTTTGTTTCCTTCACTTCGCTCATTTATCTTCCATTCCCTCTTTTATACTCGTTCGTACGTTTCATTGGTACACGCACTCTTTTTTTTATAATTATTATTTTTTTTCATCGTCTTCTCATTTCCGAGGATGAATGCACCTCCACCCATCAATGGTACTCGAACACGAAAGAACAACTTGACACAACAGCAACGACACAAGCGAAGGCAGCGGGCCACGCCAGAGCAGGTCAAGGTTCTTTCTGCGGAATTCGAAATCAATTCGACCCCTAATGCACGCAAGCGCGAAGAAATCGGTAACCGGATTGATATGACAGAACGATCAGTCCAGATATGGTTCCAGAATAAACGAGCTAAGACGAAAAAAGGCAATGGTCGAGGATTCAACACTTATAGCAGTTCGGTCGCTCCACAATATCGCCCGTCGGCCCCCCGCTATGTTGTAGCTGCTGGCAATGTAGATTCGCTTGGTGGAGGGATATATTTCACTGGAGACTCAAATGACGGACTGTTCACAGAGGAAGTTGGGCCATCATTTGACCTTTCCGCCTTGGACCAAACAATTCCAACTGCACAAACCAGTGGTGGTGCAACCCCTCCAGCAACTCTTATTGCCAAAACCCCCTTTATTGAATTTCCCATATTATCACTCACAATTGGACAATGGAGGAGGATAAGCACTAATGCCGAAGACTCTCCTGATATGCAAGCCATGTACGATCCCATTAATGGTAGGCTGTCGTACCTATTACGGGACCATAATAACGTGTTCCGGATAGACTGTGACTTCCGTCAGGTTGATTCAGTGTACCTCTTCAAGGAGGAAGGAAACCCCCAAATTGGAGTCTTAATTGTCAATCTCAGTCACCAATTTACCCCTTCATTTTTCGTCAAACAGAATGGCTCTGCATGGATAATGTCCAACGACTTTACCGAAGGCAGTCAAGCATCAACCTTTACGTCCCACACCATTACAGGAGAAATTGACATTTTAACCGAAAACCTCAATGTCTTGCATAGATTTCAACCATCACGGGTCCATCAACCTTTGCCTACTCCGCCCGCCTCATCTGCAGACTCTAATACCACACTGTGGGCTCCTGCACCGCAATCCACTATCGAGACACCAAACTACACTTGGAATGACATTGCACCACCCAATATTAGTCCATTGGCTAGTCCAGATAAAGATACTGCCCAAAGTACAATGACAGCAAGGAGTAGTATTGACGGTATTGCAAATAACCCCCCTTTGCTTTCTCCCACTGGCGGGATGGACTCTACCCTACTTCCCGGAGATGATTTGATGACTCCAATGCCTGCTCTCACTGGGGAACTAGACGTGTCAAACTTGGACTTTATCAAGACTGATCTGACAGAGGATATGACTGGCTCTGCAGTAGCCGACATTCTCGATCCGCTCAACTTTGGGCCTAGTTTGACCGAGAGTTTACTTCCTGAGCTCATGACTAGTAATGATTCAACCCCTTTGGAGGAAAATAACAATGAAACTAATTAATCTTTTATATACGGTGTATATATCTTCAATGCGTTATGATACTCAAGAACTGTACCTATTTATAACCTGTTGGTATATCTGATTCACGATGTTAAATAACATACATTATTGTGCCATGCTGGAAGAATTCTCCATCGCTAATAAACCCCCCTTGCCTTGCAAATGATCATGGTAAATAGAATCGAGTATTCTCGTTATGACTTTAGTATTTCACATCTCGGAGGTTCGGAATGTCGCAGTGTCGCAATGTCGTTCACGTGATGTGTTGCCAGGCCAACCATCATCTCATTAGTGTAAAACTTCAATTCGATTCAAGACGCGAGACGAAAACGCACATCGAGAGCCATCAAGCCTGTTCTTATCCAGAGCAACTAACTAGGTACCATCAATATACCCAGGGCTTATCGAAGTGTTGTAATACATTTCTTTTAGATATAGTTATTAGAGGAGCCGCCAGTAGATCGTACTCTCGAGTGATAGTTTGACATGTTTAATGCTCCAAAACCGTTCTGGCAGGGATATGACTATATGGCTGAAGTGCTCAAGGTCATATCTCTGCGGGATAGACTTCTCGAGCTTTCAGGAAAAGCAGATCTCGGTGACGAGAACACCGAGGTCCCAGAAGAGTTGAAACGATTCCAGCAAAGATACCAGAGGCTAGTGATGGAAAAGAAGATTAATAGAAGAAGAGACAAGGAGAGATTCAAAGCAGCGTACTGGCATGATGGTAAGTTTCATCTACTGAGCGCAGAAGAAGTCCAAGAGGACGAAGAATATAACCTTCAGCTGTCTCAGGCCTTGGATCTTGATGGGTTGGATCAATCGGTGGTTGCCCCTGTTGGGGGTATGCTATCAAGTGCACCTTATGGCAGTAATAGCAGTAGCAAAGATGCGGACAATGGATATGCAATTCTTGCCCGACCGCCTCCGCCTCCGAGCGCTAGCCTGCCATACGGTGACGATTATGAGCCAGCACCTGCAAAGCCACTGCAGCCCTCTTTGCCAAATCAAACTGTTCCTTCTGCTGTCACAGTCCCTCTAGTTCAAGAACAGATGCCAGCAGTTTCTGGGCGTATAGATTTGAACCCTCTTTATTCAGACTATTCGCCGAATCTTCCAGAGGCTCATTCGCAAGTATCTGTTCAACCTCCTTCGATCCCTCAATCAGATTACAAGCCCCCTGTTTTTAACAAGAGTCTCTATCTTCAGCAGAAGAACCAGCAGTCAGGGCCAGAGCATTCTATGATTTATTCAGATGAGCAACCAGTACCAATGATGCCTACACGATCAGGTTATATAGAATCGGCGCCTCTTCCTGCAAAGCCGGGAACCAGGAGACAGCCGCCTCCGTACTAACGCCTTACCGTAACGAATTATGAATAGTAATGAATCATGTATCATCAGTATTAAATGTTGATTGGAGTATTCGTAATTATTCAGAATTATTAAATGACAAGGGACATTACATGTTCGTGTTAAAAAAACTCGACTACTTGAAGAGCTTGAACTTACTCTTCTTTTCTTTCTTGGGGGGCTTCATGGCATCCAAAGGAGCAGAAGATTTGGCCTGCGGCTTCCCCATGGGCTGAGGGGCCTTTTGCGTAGGAGCTTGGTTGGCTTGTCTAGTCTCTCGGTCCGATTCGAAGAGATAGGGCGGCGCCTTCTGAGGTGGCCTATCCACTGGGAGCTTCAGACGATCTCGTGGAACTGTGAGTCTTCCCATATTCATCAAGTAGAGTGACGGGTTGAGAATTGTAGTGCCACCCGTAATGACCTCTCTGTTCATATGCTGCGACAGCTCGTACATGGATCGTACTTCAGACTGCGTGGCACCACCAATAACAAATACAAATACTCTTTGCTTAGCCTGGGAAGCGGCTGTGGTCTTGGCCCACGCAGCACGCTGACGGGGGTTTCGCAGCGAATTGTGGTGTTCCATATCGTTTACAACCGGCTCGTCCTTAGTATACGGGAACGCGGAGGCGTCAAGAGTGCCCTGAATTAGTTGAGAGACAATATTTTTCAGTCCCGGAACGAAACGTGAAGTTTCAAACACATCGCCAGATGCTGCACCGTGGAATCGACGCATAAGCATCTCCTTGCTAGGCTTAGCTTTTGTGCTGTCCTTGAAAGTCCGAGACCCAATAATGCCCATGTTGCGAATCATTTGCACTTCAAAGTCATCCAGTCCACAATGTTTCTGCAGCTTCTTAAAGTCGGCCTCGATGAGACCGCCTCGATAGAGCGCATAAAGAGCAATAAGACGGACTTTATCGAGGGGGGCAAGAATATGCTGAGGGTCAGCCAACAGCTCAATTAGATCATCAGTGAGCTGCTTGTTACGCTTCCCATCAGGACCAACACCAGTGGCGCAAGTCTGCTCAATGTTGGCCACGGAATTGAGATCCTTCTTTTGGAACATGTCCATACAGGCATTGGCCATGTGCAAGTGTAGTGCAAACCTCTCCTTCATCTCCGTGAACATGGGCAATGTTGCGATCATGTCCTGGAGGTCTGTAACGCTGGCCTGCTTGCTCTGGTCTGCCAGATGGGGGTTCTCCTTCTTGAACTTTTCCAGCTTTTGTGTAAGGTTATCAATAGCCTCCTGCATATGTAGGTGCCTCAGGGCTACCCACTCCGCGTCCTTGTCAGTAAGGACGCCTTCAACTTCTTCAGAACCGTTGCCACGCTCTGACTGGTACTTGTACTTGTTAGTGTCGACAATGTCGAGCAGATCATATGCCATAGCCTGGTATGTGAATTCGTGCAACAATGGGGCAAATGGATCCACCGACCGGTCTACAATGAGAAAGGTCGACCTTGGGCGGTTGTCCTGCACTGGAGGGTACTCTGGATGCTCCCGCGCGTACTTGTCGAGCTCCTGCTGCAAAGCATTGGCTGTCATGAACGACAGCATCTGTGCCTCATACGAGTTTTGAGGCGGCTTTTGGAACCGAATGATCGGGTACTCCCCTAGAGTAGTACAGACACTCGCCAATCGGCCCGCGAGCTTGCGGATCTCGGGGTTTACCAGATCGTGGCAGTTACGGTTGAAGAAGGTCTCTGCCGCAAACGGATCATCCAAAGTGAAAACCTGCCCTTCGAGCGGGAAAAAGTCAAAATACTTGACATCCAATCGTCTAATGAACCTTCCCGCGCTGGAATTGCGGATCTTATGGTGCAATTCGTCCGTGAGGCCTGGTAACAGGAACAAGTGTGCAGCGGCGTACCGATTCGGCACCCGGGTGAAGTCCGCGTTCAGGCAGTCTATAGACAATGGCGAGGGCTTCATAATGTACAGTGCTTCCATATACTGCTGGGTGACCCTCCTAGAGGTCAGCACCTCTACGCCTACTCAGAGTTAGCTCCATCCTGGCTAGAGAGTGGGGGGTTGGAAAGGTTAGGGTGAGACGTACTTGCACATTGTCGGTTGAGGAGCTCGTTCTTGTCGAAGATGTAGTCGAATATTCGCTTTACATGTTCATCGATAACCAATACTTTGTACTATGCGGAACCTTCCTGTTAGTTTCTCCACATCCATCCGGCGGTGGTTTCGTACCCTACTAGGAGGCTGGACCGAATCAATGGCCTCAAACACGCCTGGGAAACAGTTAGCTCGAAATCTTTGCAGTTGTATCTACCTACGCTGGCGTAGCGTCTCGATTAATGACATTGCTGGATCCAAATTTATCTCCCCAGGTGTTGCGGTACTAAAGGGGATAGGGGGATCGGAGATGAGCTGTTGGAATTGGTCCAGGGGCGTGCCTGCATAGTGGGATAACGTTATTTCATCCGATTTTAGTTCTATATATAAACTGGAGGCTGGAAACGGTTACATCAAGGGAAGCAGCCGTATGACATACAGTGATCAAAGCATTGTTTATTAGTTCTAGGAAGAGCGGAGATTGTAATTTTATGGGAATTCGGCTCCTTGTCGCAGTTGAATTTTCCAGTATTCTTAGTACCACTATTCCTTGGAATTTGATGTAATTGCAAAACCGAGATAGACTTACGAGGTGCGAGATGTGAGATGACGGTATGTTGCTCAGGTCCTTGCCAGATCCTCGGACTCTCCGAGCTCGCATCAATAATAATTCATTCTCCGAGATCGAATCAATAATAGACTCCTAGGGTACATAAAATTGTCGGTCTACGATAGCTTTCTGTTACAAGTCCTGTAGAATTCCTGCAGATGGCAGCATTACACTTGAACGAAAAGCAAGCCTCTGCTCGTAAGTATCATTGAATTGTCAAAAAGACCGTGAGTTTTCAAAATGTAGTGCCAGTAGTGGTATTTGAACTATTACCATGCTGGTATGGAAGACGACAGCCGCACGCGTGAATAAACCAGAGTGAATTAGCTCTTATTAGATTGGTAAAAATCATTGCTATATACTACCGATAAAGTACTACCGGTGAAGGATAGATGGGGAAGAAAAAGTCGTTGCCGCCCCAGCTGAGAAAGTTTTATCACAGGCGGTACCGACTGTTTAGTCTATTCGACCATGGCATCAAACTCAACGAACAGCAATGGTACAGCGTGACGGCCGAGTCGGTAGCCCAAAAGACGGCTCGGCAGATCAGTCTGCGGTTCCCCAAGGCCAAGGTAGTTATAGATCCATTTGGTGGGGCTGCGGGAAACACCATTCAGCTGGCACTGCTATTCGATCTTGTCATTTACAACGAATTGGACAGTGAGACCTTTGAGCATGCGGTCAACAACGCCCAGGTGTATGGCGTAGATAAGACCATTGAGTTCCACAACAATGATTTTTTCAAACTCACCAAGGAAGAGCTGGGATTGGAGGACTATAGCGATGAGGAGATTGTGCTGTTTTGTTCGCCGCCGTGGGGCGGCCAGGGTTATACCGAGCACAAGATCTGGGACCTCAATTCCGAGGATGAGAGCGGTGAGAAGCTGCCGGTTAACAAACTCATGACCAAGGCAGCCGAGCTGTCGAGAAATATTTGTCTCTTCCTGCCAAAGTCGTCTGATTTGACCCAGATAGTAGCACTGCTGCCCCAAGGACAAAAGGCGGACGTTGACTACATGGCCTGTAATGGACGCATCAATGGCATGTGTGTCTATTTCGGCCCGGACATGGTCCACAACAATTACACGATATAATGATCCCTGCAAGCAAATACGGGCGGGTCCCGGTGTGGATACATAGATATAAATAGTTAAAAAACGGCCATTAGTCCTCATCTTCGTCCATGGGATCGCTAGGCTTTTCATGCTCCTCTTCCTCGTCCTCTTCAATCTCCGTGACCTGGTAGGTGACCGGATCGTACTGAGACCGCTGGTTATCTCGCGCAATGCTCTCCTTGGCGGTGATTTCCCGCAACGACAGATCAATATTAGCAACATTGTGTTCGTTGACCAAATCCCGCTTGTGCTTGACGACTCGGCGCCGCTTCAGACTCGTTCGGCCCAGCAATGGGATATAATTAGCCACTTTTTTCTCCTCGTCAAAGTTCAGCGCCAACTCGTCAAACATGGAATCATGCACAGTGAGCTGCACATCATAGTCCTGTGCCCGCTTGAGTCGGTACACCTTGCTCTCGTCCTCCGGAAGGGCGTCCGCGGGATTCTCCATCTTCTCCTGGAGCTCCTGCGCAGTCTCCTCGTCCGCAGCATAAAACGACATCCACTCCTCATCATCTACAGAGGTCTGCTTGAACAACGCCGTCTTGAGCGACTGTGGCACGAATGGCTTCTTGTGCGTCTTGAGCGACGCGGAACCCACCATCTTCACCGACAGGTACATGAGGTCGAACATCTTCGAATCCGGTACCACCGGCCACGCCTCGACCGCCTTGAGATGCTTCTTGGTCGGGTGGCGTACCGTATCAAGGTCCGCGTTACTCGGCGCCTCAAAGGTGGCCTCGACCGTCCGCAGCTGTGCGGCTGGGTCCACCTTGTCGTTCTTCTGCCGTTGTCGCAACAGACTCGCCTTGGACTCGAGCGTACCCTTGAGTTTGCTCGTTTCCGTCGAAATGTACTCGGTGCGCCGCAGGAATGCCACGCTCGCAGTCGTCTTGGGGGCCCCCTCGCCCATCGGCTCCCGTAGCAGCGCCCGGTCCCTGGGGTCCAGCGTCTCTGGTGGCTCGTGTGGGTAGATCCCCGATTCATCGTCGCGGTCCAACACGCCTGGGATCTGCGTGAGGTCCAGCGGCATGCCAATGTCGTTGTTCACGTCGACATTGAGCGGGTGTCGCCGCATCAGCTCTGAAAGGAAGCTCGCGTCAGCGAGCTTGTTCGTGTCATCAGGCACGTTGAGCAGCTTGGGCGGACATTGCGGAGGTGGAAGCTCATTCTGGTACCGTACCCGGACGACGTAGTCCTGTCTAACTGGAGCCCTCGACATTGTACCGTCTCTAAATCTTGGGGTGGAGGGGTTGAGGGGATCGGTTGGGATGAAAAATGTCGTTTCTCACCATAAATCTCGCCCAGGCGGAGTAGGCGGTGGATCCGGCGGGGGATAATAGACTATATTTGGGTAGAATACGGATTACATAGCATTCAATGTATAATGGCCGGTTTATCAGGCTGGTTTACCAGGTTTGGCCGCGTCAATTGGCTTTGGTACTATATGGGCGAACATTTGGGTCCGGAAATTTCACTTTTCAACATGATGGAGGTGGACTACGGCGAATACGTCAAGGAATCGTTCGCGGACCTATCCAAGTCGATTCGGAAGAGCTCTCGTAGCGTGAGGAATCGTATTCAATCGATCGTTAAGGACTCTGGGTTTGTATGTGAGGTTTCGGAGCGATATGGACTGCCGTTGGTGCCTAATGAGCGCTGTGGACGGTGGTACGTACCGCCGGACCAGATCAAAGAGTCGGTCTATTTCAAGTCCACGGATGGACATGTCAACCAGTGGGGGTTCTCTACAAGGCGGCTGAACCTCCATATTATCAATACCGTCGTGGAGTCGGGCGGGATCATCGTGGTTGATTCGACTAGGCGAGGTAAAAGAATGCCCGATGCCCTGTCTAAGACGGTGCCGATTTGGTGTACGGTGCTCAATGCAATGTTTTTCGGCAAGGAGGAGCTGTATACGCCGCCCAATGCGGTGTCTAAGAGCGAACATAGCCAGATTGCAGCGCTTGTCCCAGACTTTGTCGCCCATTTCCGGGGTATGAATCTCGACCTCGAGGCGTATCGCGGCAAGCTTAAAAAGCCGCTAAGGCCCATCTGGGTGACCCCTGACCAGCATCTGCCCGAGGAGATACCGCAGTTTGAAGAATTCTACCCAATTGTGCTGTGTACGGCCTCGCAAATGGTCCAGGACGGTACTTTACACGGGCATGGGTACACCTATGTACAGGGTGCAGCGGATGACCATGAAGAGTGGGCTCAGTTGCTGACCCCGGATATTCTCTGGAAGTATCCAGACCTTCGTTCAGTAGAATACTCCGACTCGGAACTGCATGATCTGATTAACGAGTATGCCCAGGTTCAAAAGACAGCCCCGACACAGCCCACTAATTTGAAGACCATTACTCCGTCCAATGTTTCGTTTGGAGCGGGTCCTCTGGAAACAGGTGCAGACATCATCATTGATGTGTCTTCTCAAGCCTCAAACCCATCTACAAATCACATTGTCCACCGGTTAGAATCGGGCAAGAAAGGGTCCAAGGAGCTACGGGCGTGGTTGCCTACTCTCGTCAAACAGCTCGACCCTCTGTACACTCCGACCAAGTCCATTGCGGTTGTATGCGATACGGGCAACGACTTTAGTGTCGGGATCGCCCTGACGCTCTTGTGCTTGTACCATTCCGAACAGGGCGAACCGCTCCCCCAAAAGTCAAAAGCGTACCTTGGCAAAGAAGCCATTCGCAAACGGCTAGCGGGCATCATCGTGCAGCACAAGGTCAACCCCAGCCGGGCTACCTTGAATTCGATAAATTCATTCCTTATGGGATAGCCCCATTAATCGTCATTATTTCTATTTCTCAGGTTGCGGCGGGGCCGGTCCGCGGCAGTTGCCAGGCCCTTCTTCGCCTCGACCGCCGGGGTCGTGTCTTCGACGTACTCGATATTCTCACTCGTAGAGAGCTCAATGTCTTCGCCTAGCGCTGCCATGAGCTGTTTCTTGGCAGATATCGACTCGGGGTTAAGGTACGATACCTGGGTATGTTCCGGCTCGTCTTCAAACTCCTCATTGTCTTCGTCGCGGAAATGTTGCGATTCATGTTGGGTCTTCATGTTGGACTGGGTCGCCTTGCCAAAGAGCCGGGCCTTTCGTTTCCTCGTCTCGTCCAATCGCTTGGGCGGCTGGAACTCGTCGGTGGCCTTGTTTGCCGCTGGTGACAGCTCAGCGGCATTACCGGCTGATCTCCTGCGCAAGAATTTGTCGTGCACCACCTGGCCGTCATACACCAAGAACTCGGGCTCGTCCAGGGGGACTAAAAATCCTTTCTCTGCACACTTGAACAGCCACGCCTCGGTGACTATGGGTATCTTATGCTTCTGACACAGTAATATCTTCTGGCGGCGGCCCTTCGCCTTGGACACAATGACGATATCAGTAGAGTTAGTTCTGCCGGCGTTAACTTCCATGATTGGTTCGTGATTAGCGCCCAACAGCTTTATCATACGCGAAAGGTGCAATTCTTCAATGCCCGAGTACCCCGAGTAGTGAATGTTGAGGCAGTCGAACCCCGGTACGTTGTGATGTTCGAGCGGGGTGCCCCAGATATCTAGAGTAAGGGACTTTAAATGCATTGACCGCTCGATCATCCACTCGGTGGCTATGGCGGCGTTATTGGGCAGCGGCCGGCTGCCCGGGGTCATGGTGGAGCTGATAATAACAAAATCGTGAGCGTCTTCGATACGGTCGCGCACTGTGCCGCCCAGCGACACAATTGTATTGCGTAAAATGGTATCCTGTTTTGCTGTGAACCCATAGCATGTAAAGTCAAAGTGCTCGAATATCCGCCCGCTGGTTTTTTCCTCGCGATTGCTATCGGCGGTGGGCGTCTCCTTCGCCGAGACCAAACTACTCGAGTTATCAGGTTGTCGGGTATCGATCCACGAGTCTTCAGAGCTTTTCGTCGACTTGGTGCGCCGCGAGTCTTCATTTACAACGCCCCACAGATCATCCGGGTTGAGATTACGCTTCTTGGAGAGTCGTAGGCTCGGCTTTCGAGAGGCGGGCTTGTCCTTTGCGGGCAGTTTCTTGACCTGCTCAGGCCATTCTATACATGCATCTTTTCCAATGCGGTCCTCAGGGAGGTCGGGGTGATAATAGTCTTCGCGCAGAGCGGCTTTCCTGCGTATACTATCATGCACCCATGCCTTGGTGACGATATGCTGGCCCCATTTGCGAGCGAACTCGAGCTTTTTCCCCGACATGCCATCTGTAACAAGATGTGTAGTAGAGTCTTTGATGAGGTCTTTGGAGAACTCGGCGCCATTGGCTCTAATGAGGTCGATGAGCTCCCGGCGTTCCACCGCCTCGATATTAGTAAAGCAGATAGAACACCCTTCAAACACCCCCAACTCCCCCTTGGATATTTCAACGTCGATATCACCAAACTCATCTCCTTTTTGCCAGTTGTCGAACAATGCCGGCAGAAACGCTGGTTTGAGGAATACCATGTCCCCTCTCTGGCGGACGGCAAACTGGTATTTTGGCGTATTCCTTCCCCCCACCACCAAATGGGTTACATCCTCACTCAAATGCTGTGAAAATATGCCCCCCAACGTCTCTACTACATGGTAAATCTTGTCCTACCGCCCTCATTAGCTCATCTCCGGACTTGAGCGGACTACTTACCCTGATCTCTGGCTCTACCTGGGTACAGCAAAACACCTTACCCGCCAGTAACCCATTTCCATCACTCGGCGACATTTCCCCCAAACTCTTGTACTCCAGACTCCCTTCAAGCTCTCTCCAGGCCGTTACCCTTCTAATCGCGGGTCGCCAACTGATTCAATTTATCGTGATCCGCGTCGGGCCAGTATATACGCGTGCCGGCGTACTCCACAGCACCGACCCTACCGGTTGAAAAATTTCGAAACCCCGGCCCGAGTCGACAGCATCGAACCCACCAATCACCCCCATGAGGCCCTTCCACCACCGGCTGGCGGGGCGAGTTGCGCTGCTTGGGCGGCGTACGATGGCGACCAAGCCCATCGAGCCTGTAGAGTACATGAAAGTCGCCAAGGACTACGTTCTGCGGCGCAATATCACCGACACGAGCCTTCTCCCGCACTCGCGGAGGGCACTGCATCCAGATGATCCCATTGGCAGTCAGCCATTTGCGATCCCGATACACAGAGAGACCCACGGAGACCCGCGGTTACAGGAGCTGACGTTCCTGCTTGGGGACGAATCGGTCCGTACCGAGGTTTCTGACCTTATCTGGGACTCGTTTGAGCTGCTTGATACCACTGAGCCGCAGCTATTTAAAGAGTTGAATCCGCGACAGTGTTCGCAGCTGTTGAAGCGGATGGCGCTGGGGCCGCGGATGCACAAGCGGTTCTGGCCGCGGCACCAGGCGGTGTTTAAGGCGCTCAAGGACGCCGGTCACACTCTATCGGCCGGAGACTATGCGCGGATGATTGATGGGGCGTTCCAGGCCCGCGAGTACTATAAGGTAGACCAGCTGTGGGCTGAGGTGGAGAAGCTCGAGGTTCCGCGGACCACGGTGCTGTGGAATGCGTACATGAAAGCGACTTGTAACGGGTACCCCTGGTTCTGGGACCGATTCGCCCGGGCCAATCGTAAGGCACGGATGGCGACGGTGCTGGAACCTCCGGTGACGAATGATACGCTCGAGTTGTTCAAGCGCATGGTTGCGGAAGGATGTGTGCCTGATCTGCGGACGCACGACCTGCTCATGTTCTATTTCGCCAAGAACGAGGA
>JAKTQL010002495.1:199832-229788 GCA_030558815.1 Blastobotrys malaysiensis
TCGAGGTTCCGCGGACCACGGTGCTGTGGAATGCGTACATGAAAGCGACTTGTAACGGGTACCCCTGGTTCTGGGACCGATTCGCCCGGGCCAATCGTAAGGCACGGATGGCGACGGTGCTGGAACCTCCGGTGACGAATGATACGCTCGAGTTGTTCAAGCGCATGGTTGCGGAAGGATGTGTGCCTGATCTGCGGACGCACGACCTGCTCATGTTCTATTTCGCCAAGAACGAGGATCTGGGCAGCCTGCGCACGGTCATCTCGTCCTTGTGGGGCGAAATCGGGGACTACGACCGGTCGAAGCGCATTGCGAAGAGCGGTTCGCTGCTGGCGCCGGACACCAACACACTAACTAGCATCATTCATTCATTTGCATACTGCGGCGAGCTTCAGGAAGGATTGGACTATTGCCGCTGGCTGGCGCCTCAGTACGGCTCGATCCGGCTGCAGGGCAACTCCACCGCGACCCTCTACTACTGGACCGTGCTGCTCAAGTGGGCGCTAATGGACCGCCGGTTCCCGGCCAAGCAGTTTAGCGAGCTGTGGGCCGAGCTCCACTCCGCCGGGGTCCAGCCGACCTTCTTCATGTTCTACCTGCGGCTGCTGTCGCTGGAGATACTCAATCATACGTCCATGATGGAGCGTGAAATCGATTCCATCTTTGCGTCGCGCAACGTGGCGAACAAGAAGTTTTTGGCCTCGGTCTTTATCAACCGAACCGCCAAGAAGCTCATCCGGTTGGGGCGCAAGAAGAAGGCGCTGGCGCTCGTCGACTCGTGGGTCGCCAAGGACGCCTCCTACGAACCCATCAAGACGGGTATTCTGAACCACCTCGAAAACTCGGCCAAGTACAAGAAGGCCTTGACCCGTATCGAGCGGTTCATGCGCATGAAGGACGCGGAGCAGATGGCCGCCGCCGCCGAAAACGAAGGCGGTCTCCAGGCCCTGCGCTTCGCCAGCCTCAAAGACGCCCTGTAAATATGTATTATTATCACGATAGATCATGACCCAACCTACGGGGGTTTGGGGGTGGAACCCCCAACTACGGGTGCTCGAGGGCTGGCCCTCGAATACACTACGGGGGCAATTACCTGGGGGACCAGTCCCCCAGACCCCCTGGAGCAGGGGCTCCGCCCCTAGAACCCCATAGGGGGGTTTGGGGGTGGAACCCCCAACTACGGGAGCTCGAGGGTTGGCCCTCGAAGACACTACGGGGCGGTTACCTGGGGGACCAGTCCCCCAGACCCCCTGTAGCAGGGGCTCCGCCCCTAGAGCCCCGGGAGGACTTGAACGAGTACGAATTCATTAGAGCTCGACAATGTCGTTGACGACCATGTATCGCGAGAACTGGAGGTAGAACCATCGGAACCACTTCATCTGGGACCGGTGGCCCTGGATCATCGCACGCTTGGTGAGCTCGTAGCCAAACTGACGAGCAACCAACACGGCCGTGTTATGCTCCGGCTCTGGGTTGAGGAACTGGCGGTCGGCCCAGGTGTATAGCGCGTCAATCAACGCGGTGTACTTTCGGTACACGGGCACGGTTCGCAGCACCCACACGGATCGGGTCTGGTACTCGGCGGCCTTCCACCGCACGGCGGCGAGATAGGCGGCAACGTGGTTCGGGTGTCCCGAGACGCCCTGGTCGTCAAAGGTGACGACGGTGGTGGAGTCCTTGAGCCGGGGCTCGAGGATCTCCTCAGCAATGTACTTGGAGTCCCACTCGAGCTCCATTGAGTCCTGGATCTTGGGGTCGTCAATGATGGTCACGTTGTCGGGGCCAAACCCAAACGGCTTGACGGCCTTCATGAGCTCAGCCTCCCGCGTCGCGCCAAGGCCCTCGGCGTTGCCATTGGACAGACAGAGGATCTCAACCTTGTTGTTATGGCTCGGGACGAGCAGCGCCTGGAGAGTTGGCGCGAAGAACATGACCTCGTCGTCAGGGTGGGCCGTCACCAGGGTGATCTTCTGGTTGGCCAATTGCGGAGGCACCTCGAGAGGGACGTAGTAGTTGATCAGGTTCCATAGCAGGGGCGGCAGCACCACGAAGAGCGCCGGAATCAAGTAGAGACGCATTTTTTCACGGTGGTGGATGGATGAAAAAGGCACCTCCTACCCCCTTTTTGGCTGCTTTTCTGCGTTGGGGGTACATTTGGGTCATTTAGTGCTATTGCGGGGAACGTTGGGTGCGGACGACGGTAATCGTTACCATTAATTAGGTGATTGATACATGTGATTTGCTGGAGCGTATTAAGTTGGCTCGTTGGTGGATCTCAGCAGATTGAGGTTTGTTGGGTGATGGCAATAGTTTGGGGAGTCCGTATTAAGATGCCGTATTGGTTGCTAGTGGCATTGCATTGAATACGGTACTACCAGGTATCGGTATTTGTAATTCTATATCAAGACGATACGATTATCGAGAATATGGCTAGCCCATATTTAGTTGCAATAGTTAGTGTAATTGCTAGAATATACTTAGTATTGTGTATCGTGCTACCAATGGTCTTAGGTACTACAAATTCTCGCTATAGCGGTAGTAGCGTATTCCACTCCTTTTTATCTTTCCATTTACGGTACTATAATCATAGATATATAATTTCTATATGTCCTAATTTTCGCTATCACTACCGATACAACATTTTGTAGTCATGAGCTCAAACTATAAGCGGGTACCGATCTCATAAAGCTGAAAAACCAGTACCTCATGCTTCAATTAGAAATATTCAGACATGTTTGAATACAAGATATCTACATCCCCCGTTTCAGATATAACAGCCATTTAGGATCTAACCGATAACATTCAAGATTCGAGCACTGCGTTCCAATACGCGTGTCCGATCCCGAATATCTGTATGGGTCTTACATGCACAGCATATAATACCAATTACAGGTACGAAATATGGCCAAGTTGGCGAGAAAATGGGAAAGAACCCATACCACACAAAGTTCTGGACATTAGTTCTCACGGAGAAGTAGCTAACGATTCGGATATATCGATGGAGAAAGTCCACGATATTCTCCAAAAGTACCAGCCAAGAGATATCTACATTGTGATGAGTCTTGTTATATTGGAAGCTTGTTCCAGACAAAAGTTTGTCTCTAGCATCTGCTGGGCGAAAGGGTCGAATCACTGTCGACTTTTGTTGTAATATGGCTCTGACCGGCTCTCATTGTGGACTATAGGCACGTCGAAGAATCCAAGAGCATTTGCTGCTGCAAAAGTTAACGTTGACGGCCATTGTATACCGAAACAATTCGAGGAGTTGGATGACTGGTGATATCTTTCAAGAGTGACTATTGGTTTGATAGGGAGTTAAATGGCCGTACAGTTGCACTGCTCATGGACAATTCTCAGTGCATACCCATGCGTAATGCGACAATTGACGATTCAAAGCTTACCAATACCCGAATAGTATGGCTACCACGGGATGAGTCCGCTCAGCCAAAGAGTCAAGGAATTATCCAAACGCGGAAGTCTTATTGGAAAAAGAATCGGGCAGACTTTATGTCAAGTCAGTATCGATATGGTACACAGCCGCTCTCTAAGATGAATATTCTTATTGCGATTAAATGTGCTACTCAGGTTTGGAATTGTGATGTTAGCGACTATACAGAACTGCTTTCGAAAGGCATTACCGTCTGAAAATTGGGAATCTGGGACCAATTACCCGAGCTTGAAGATCTCAATGAGCTAGGGAAAAGAAACTTCCTTGGGGATGCGATGGATCAATAGCTTTTTGAACCTGGAGGGGGAGGATATGGAAGACGCACTTGAAGAGATTGACAAACGGATTCGTATAGAGGTAAGGCCAAATCGCGACGTACCAGAGGACTGATGAGAATGGGGGGGTGCCCTTGATGCCAATCCGAAAGGCTCTAGAATGTGTACAAGGCTTACGTGTATTTCAAGAGCAATGGGATCGACGAACGGTTGATTCCACTTGTCAAAGTAGAGAGCCAATTGAGTCGCTCCAACTAGCTAGCTTGAAACAACCGGATATACAAAGTTATTTCACGTAACAGTTTAATCGTTTTCTAGGATTCGACCGCTACCATAAAAATAAGCCAATTTCATTGGCAAAAAAATTCCGCGAGCGAGAATTTACTGTACATTCCCCTATAACTCGAGTTTTAAGACAACCATAAGGACTGTATTACCGAATACCACTTATAAGCTTGAACTGCAAGCGTCGCGTAACTTGGCGAATATCCGGTACCAGGACCCGGGCCTACTATCCAACAAACTTCTACCAGGCCCAAGCCCGTAACCGATCTATCTACGTGTTCTAATGACGAATGCCTAACGACTCGGGTTGAGTACTGCAGTAGGCTACGTGGTATCTCAAGTGCGGCTGATGCCATCTCACGATTGCCGCACCCATAGCAATACCCATAGACGGGGGTCTGGGGGCTTGGCCCCCAGCTCCGGGAGCTCGAGGGCTGGCCCTCGAAGACACTCAGCTAGGCACGCCAAAAGCCAGCATTCCCTCGCCATACCCGCGGTAGCCAATAATCCCGTCACGGCGGTGGCATGACATCACCCGGCCTGTCAAGCGGCAGTCAAATTTTTTGCGGCGGTGGACCGTGCGCACTCCCAACCCCGACCTGCCATCCTCACCATCGCCATTGGTAATCCGACCGGCTATAGAGATGGCGGACTTCATCAGGTAGGCACTCCACGGGGACTAGAGGCGGAATTAACGTGTAAAATAGGACACAGATATTTGGGACCTGCTTTGAGATCACGAGCCGGTACGTAGACCTGAATCCCGTGGGGATGGGCGCGTTTGGGCTCGTGTGCTCGGCCAAGGACCAATTGACGGGCCAGAACGTGGCGATTAAGAAGATTATGAAGCCGTTTTCGACCCCGGTGCTGGCGAAGCGCACCTATAGAGAGCTCAAGCTGCTCAAGCAGCTGCGGCATGAGAACCTGATCACCCTCAGCGACATATTCATCTCGCCGCTGGAGGACATATACTTTGTGACGGAGCTGCTGGGCACCGACCTCCACCGGCTCATCATCTCGCGGCCGCTGGAGAAGCAGTTCGTGCAGTACTTTTTGTACCAGATCCTCCGGGGGCTCAAGTACGTGCACTCGGCGGGGGTCGTGCACCGGGACCTCAAGCCCAGCAATATCCTCATCAATGAAAACTGCGACCTCAAGATATGCGACTTTGGGCTGGCGCGGATCCAGGACCCGCAGATGACGGGGTACGTGGCGACGCGGTACTACCGCGCGCCCGAGATTATGCTCACCTGGCAAAAGTACGATGTCGAGGTGGATATATGGTCCGCGGCGTGCATCTTCGCGGAGATGCTCGAGGGAAAGCCGCTCTTCCCGGGCAAGGACCATGTGCACCAGTTCTCCATCATCACCGAGCTGCTGGGGTCCCCGCCGGACGACGTGATCAACACCATTGGAAGCGAGAACACGCTGCGCTTCGTCAAGTCCCTCCCGAACCGGGAGCGCATCCCGCTCGCCCAAAAGTTCCACAACGCCGACCCGGACGCGGTGGACCTGATGGAGCGGATGCTCGTGTTCGACCCCAAGAAGCGCATCACCGCCGCCGACGCGCTCGCCCACCCGTACCTCGCGCCCTACCACGAGCCCAGCGACGAGCCCGTCGCGTCTGAGCGGTTCGACTGGTCCTTCAACGACGCTGACCTGCCCGTCGACACGTGGAAGGTCATGATGTACTCGGAAATCCTCGACTTTCACAACGTGGACCAGTCCGAGATGCAACAGCCCGCCCCAGAGGGCTACGACCACACCAAACAGGCCCCGCCAGTGCCCGCCCCTGAAATGACCAACTAACTCGCATATATTAATCTACCTTGCTCAAACCATTGCTCCGGGGTTCTAGGGGCGGAGCCCCTGCTCCAGGGGGTCTGGGGGACTGGTCCCCCAGGCAATTGCTCCCGTAGTGTCTTCGAGGGCCAGCCCTCGAGCTCCCGTGGTTGGGGGCAAGGCCCCCAAACCCCCTGTAACAAACGGTTGTTACGCGGTTGGGAGCATCTGTTACTAATTGGTCGCGTAGCGTCTTACGGGGTTCTAGGGGCGGAGCCCCTGCTACAGGGGGTCTGGGGGACTGGTCCCCCAGGTAATTGCTGGCGTAGTGTCTTCGAGGGCCAGCCCTCGAGCTCCCGGAGCTGGGGGCCAAGCCCCCAGACCCCCAAGTAGTAGTAAGAAAAATTAGCATTCATTAAACAAAAACAAGTCGTTAAATGTATCACTCCAGCGAGATTAGCACCAGAATCGGTAGGTTCGGTAGAAGATGTTCTTGGAGGCAATGTACTGCTTCTCCTCCTCGAGCTCCTGCTGGAGACGGTCAATGTCGACCTCTCGTCGGCCAGAGTCGAGGTCCATGTCCCGAGCGTGCACAATTGGGGATCGCTTGATGATCTTGTGGCCCACGTAGAAGGCAATGATGATAGGAGCAGCAAGGTACTTTTGGAAGAAGTAGGCCGCGTCTGGCGAACCGCCCTTGGGCCACACCGCAACCCAGAACTGGCCAATGAGAATGAGCACGTTGATGATGAACCCGAGCCACGAGCCGTAGACACCGACCTGCGATCGGAATGGAATGTCGTCCAGCGATCGGCCCTGGACCTTGTAAGCCCGTCGGAACCGAATGTGGCACAGGTTGACCGAGCCCCAGGTGAAGATGAGCGAGAGACCAGTGAGCGCCATGAGCCAGTTGAACACGTCGGTCTGCTTGTCAGAGGCAGACAGGAAACACAGGAGACCGAAAATGCAGGTTACGCCAATGCCCCAGAGTGGTCGACCGCCCTTGTCAATGTAGCCAAGGAACTTGGGGGCCAGGCCCTGGTGGGCAAGCGCAGCAAGGGTTCGAGAGCACCCGTACACGGCAGAGTTGCCGACAGAGACAACCGCAATCATAATAACCACGTTGAACACGGATGGCAAACCGCCAATACCGGCGTTGGTGATAGCAATGACAAATGGAGAGGCCTTGATGTCGACACTGGAGGCACCGAGCAAGTGAGTGTCAGTGTATGGAACCAAAAGGCCAACAATAGTCAAAGAAACAATGTAGAAGATGGTGATTCGCCAGAAGACCTGCTTGACTGCTCGTGGCAACGTCTTTCGGGGGTTCTCAGTCTCCGCAGCAGCAAGACCAGCCAGCTCGGTACCAGTGAAGGAGAAGGCAGCACCAACATAAACGGTGGTCACGGCCTTGAAATTCTCAGCAGCACTGGTACCGTTGAACGCACCAGGGTCTTGCCAGTACTTGCCACCAATGTAGCCGCCCTTTGGAGCGCCGCCGCAGTTGATGACAATACCGAGGATGATGAACCCAATGACCGCAGTCACCTTGATGATGGAGAAGACAAACTCCGCCTCACCATATCCTCGCACACCAAACAGGTTGATGATAACCACCAGCACGTAGAAAATCGCGACCCAAGCAGCAGGGTTAATGTCGGACTGCCAGTATCCAATGGTAATAGAAGCAGCGACCAGTTCCAGAGGAAGCACCACCAGCCACTGCACGGCGTAGTTCCAACCAACCGCGAACCCCCACGACGGGTCGATGAATCGAGTGCAAAAAGTGGAGAACGCACCGGAGACGGGGAAAGTCACGGCAAGCTCACCGAGAGCATTCATGGTGCAGAAAAGCATAATACCAATGATGGCGTAACCAATGATCAGCGCCGCAGGGCCACCGGTGGCCAACATGGAGCCGGAACCAACAAACAGACCAGTACCAATGGCACCGCCAATGGCAATCATCTGCAAATGACGGTTCTTGAGCTTTCGAGCCAGTGGGGAGGCTGCAGTAGCATGTGCCGCTCGCTCGAGCTCAGTCATGTTCTCGGCGCCCTCAATGGCCTCCATATTGGCCTCCTTGAACGAGTCCTTGATTCGCTCCCATCGCGAAAGCTGAATCTGCTCGACTGGCTCGACGACGACCTTGTCGTTATTATTGTACTCCTCGATATTGGAGTCGAATTTCTCAGTGCCCATTGTGATTATATTTCCCAAGAAGGGGCCCTTTTTTCTCTTCTCTATTCCAGTATCTACAGCGATCCAATGCACACTTTATATAGCCATGGAATCCGTAATACTGCATGCCAATCGGCATTTCCCTTGCTGATCGACGACCAATAGGACCCAATTCGGCATAGTGGTGCGAGGGTTAGAAGGAGGGGCACCTGGCAGAGACAGCATTGGAAAAGCAAAATCGACTCATACCCCACGATTCTCACCGCTTTGAAACTGCCTGCTAGTTCGAAAACGGGTAACCAAATGACAGAACATGATCCTACCGCGAGATCGAGTAAATGAAATTGGCCGGCCGGAACCCTTCTTGTGCCAGCAATGAATTCCTTAATTCAGCCATATACTTCACTTGTGGAATGTAGGTCGACCACCACTCGTAATTCCAGCTTCGTTGCAGCTTGAACCAGAGATAGTACTGCTACTGTAGGCCCGGCTCTCGAAAAAGCAATTTAAGGGGCCACTCCTCCTGCAAGTGCTCTTAATACGAGACATTACGTGCCCCTCAAGCGGACTTAATCAAGCAGTGATATTCGACCAATAGAGGGGGGGTAAGGTCTAGACCTAATGAACTCTTCTCCCCCTCACAGCTGGGCGTTCTAAGGAGGAGAAGAGCATCGCTCAAACTCATCTCATCTCGAAGAGGCATCGCCTGGAATCGGTGGGCAGGCGTGGTGTCCTGCTTGCTGACTTGTTCGCAGCCTGATTAGGGTAGGCCGTTTGCCCATCGATCACCTTGGGTCCGAGTACTCCACCGTAAAAATTTTCCTCGGGAATACGCTACACGGCTAGAGCCTCGGTGAGGCTGGTATTCTTTTTTGGTGGTTGGGGACTTGGTGGGCCAACGGAACGCAGATGGGCGTGTGTGCTCCTTGGTGCAAATGCATGGGATTAATTTACCTGCCCGCAGTATCATACAGCCAAGTGAAAACAGGTAGTACTGCATGCGCAGCATAAGCTGGCCCCTAAAGGTGCAGAATTCAAACACGGGAACCGTTGCGTCAATCGTTCGAGAAACGAGATTACCACCATCTTGCTTGCCTCGTCATCTGATCGACCGCGAACCCACTCTGGGAAGAATCTTCTTTGCTTTCTTGGACTCCAACGATCACACCGTTCTCGAAACTCCATTCCTCCTCCTTCCCCACACTCGAGGAGCCGGTGTTTCGGCCAAAAAACGGTCTCACCCGCGCGCATCCAACGGTCCCTTTGCCGTATGCTCAGTGTGAGTGGCTTCTTTTCACAAGAGAGCGCAGGACTCGGTCTACGTCAACGGGGTCGCATTTTGCAGCACGGGTTTCCCATTCCGATGAAGATGACAATCCCGAAGCTCGGTTATAGATGGGGACCGTACTAGGCGTTGTTTGATAGAGTTGACAAATGCATTATCACCTCAGGGACTGCCTTATCGATAAGGCACAGAAGCTTTATTCCTAGAGTCGTCGTAGTGGTTTGTCCATCGTCCCATTTGTCCTCCATTTAGCGGTCACTTGGTCACTATGGCGGTCACTTGGTCACTATGGCGGTCATTCCCCGAGTCGACCTTAAACTATGCTTCCAGGGGTGTACCCGCCATTGTGCAGCCAATCACAATGGCCTGAGCTTTGCTTTTCACAGTGCAACCTTGCACTTATCGCCCCCACCACTAACTACCCCGCCAGCCAGCTTACCCAACTGCCAACCAAAGAGTCCGGTGTAAGCATGGCTGTACCCCAGAAAATTATCCTACTCTCCTTGTGGAATAGCTCGAATTGTGGAGAGGTTTAACAAATTCATTACTCGTCAGCTTATAGAGATCGGTAACGCAATAAATGGCGTGCAATAAGGACGATAATTACGTGGCGAGACACTGAAAAAAGCTCAATGCAGCCCGTCTCTGCAGTACAGTCCCTCACAACTGGACACATTTGCATATTTCTTTCTCTCACCCTCGCGTCATCGCCTTCCTCTAACGGTTTTCATTGCATGCCAAGGTCGATCGCCATCATCACCCCATCGCTTACATATGCCATCCCCGGGTAAAGCAGCACCGGTGTACCGCAATGCGTATTCATACAATATGAGCAGAGCACGGTAGAGTACAGTCGTGGGTGGTGCGGGTTACCTTTTCGTTTCCAAATCATCTCCGCATTATAATTGCATTATCAAGGCCCTGTTTGTGTCCAGCCAAGAACCACAAAAGAAGTAGAGTGAGGAGATCGGCACATGGTGGAGAGCCGTGTGTCCGGTCGATATTATTGGCAATCAATGCACAATTGGGGCCGCCTGACACTGTTAACCGCTTCAAATAATCATGTAACAATCCCCCAAGCGACACATCGCACTCTAGAGATCGTTGTAGTATTGCGCATCCGCTATTCTGGACTGGTCCAGCCCTGGTAAAGTGGTGTAACGGGCGATCCGCGCTTCCCGCATCTGTCTCTCAGCGTTGGACTGTTCAAGCGCTTGACTCTGGCGGGCCTGCCGGATCATGAACTTCATCTGCGAAACGGCACCCATGGATTGGCACTTTTGAATAAAATCACTCACCTCCCCTTTGGTAAGCGTTCCTTGGTTCTCCCTCTCTGTCAAAAGCACCCCCAAACTTGATGCCTCGGCTAGGAGCTCAGGCTTCACTCGTGATGTAAGCCGCTTGAGCTCCTTAACCTGGTTTGCGGTGGGGCTCATTTCACGCCAGGGGGCATCTGGGTCTAGCAGACTGGTGGGGAAAATAGACGGCCGCGCTTTAACAAATGCACCAACCTGCTCCATGACATTGGCCAACCCTTCAATGTTCTCGCCAAGCACTTGCCGTGCTACCACATTGGCCCTCTTGTCATTGATCTTTGGTGGAATCGGATAGTATCGTAGCAGCTTGTACGTATCATGACCAGTTACCACCAGTCGTAGGTGGCTGCCAAACCCAGACAAAATATAGGTATTTTCATTTGTCCGTAGCCAGTTTAACGTCTTGGCACTCTTTCGTAACTTGTCCTCAATACCACGCGAAAGGTATTCCTCAAGCGAGTCGTACGTCTCAAACTCAACCTTTTGGATGCTATTCCACTGCGGGCGCTCGCTTGGCTCGCTTGATGAACTTTGTTGCTCCCGTTGGTCCTCCTCGTCCAAGAGCTTTTTCAATTGCATCATATCCGTCTCCGGCTCAACAAGAATCTCCTGCGGAAGCCCAAACAACTTTGGAACCGTCATAAGCTCACTGTTTTCAGTCGAGCCAACCAAATCTATAATGTGACAATGGTCCTTCCCAGGAGACTGACGCAATCCTCGTCCAATCATCTGCGCCAGCAGCCCATCGCTAGTAGTAGGGCGATCGAGTATGATCATGTCAATATTGGGGATATCAGTGCCTTCAGTAAACACACCACAGTTAATCAGGACTGGGAACTTTTGCTGCTTAAAACCTTCAACAGTTTCCCGCCGCTCGGCCTTGCGAGTGTTGGAGGTTACGATGCGTGCATCAACCCCAGCTTGTCGAAACTCGTTGGCAAGGTCGACTGTGTGTGCAATGTCCACTGCAAACACCATGGTTGATTTATATTTCTGACCTCGCTTTGAGTGGTGAGCCCACGACTTTACCACCAACTTGTTGACCAATGGGGTACTAATTGCCTCGGAGAGCGGCGCCTCTTTGAAATCCCCGGTACGCTTGTTCACCTCAATGTTGGAGTAGTCCACATATGTCCGGATCGTAGTAATTTTTACTGGGCACAGCCACCCAGTATCAATCATGTAGAGAAAATCACGATGGTAAACGAGCTCGTCCATGATCTTCGATAAAGACTGCTTGTCCCTACGGAACATTGTGGCCGAGAACCCAGCAACCGCAACATTAGAATCACTCACGTCAGCGCCAAAGTGCCGTAGCAACTTCATGTACTGTTCTGCAGCCGCATGATGAGCCTCATCAATGATGATGAGCTTGTAGTCCTTGGGATCGAACTTTTCAAGTCGAGGCTTCCGCGTGACAGACTGGATCGACGCGACTGTGACATCTGCCTCTCCGGAAGCTTTATGGCTCCCCATTTCAATTTCAACACTCAGATCAGGGTTAATCGCTGTGACCCGATCAAACGCCTGGTGGATCAGCTCTCCTCGGTGGGCTACGATTAACACCTTGTCTCCATGACCTTCTACTGCATTCACTCTACCTATCAGATGTGAGAAAATGACTGTTTTCCCGCCCCCAGTAGCCAGGCTGACGCCGATACGTCGCTTCTTCTGTCGGAACGCCTCCAAACACGCATTGATGCATTCGATCTGATATCCTCGTAAAGAATGGCTTCCCAACGCTCCTATAGAGTAGTTCCTACGAAGCAAGCTACTGCCCAGCAGCCTGCTACCTTGCCATATGCGCCTTAGCATTCACAAATTATGTCTTCTACACTCTACAACCGTTAGATGCCGTTGCCCAGGGGGATTAAGATGAGGTCATCTTTTCATCCTGAAATTTACGCTTTCCATGCTGACATGTTCTCGCACGTAGTAACTGGCCATGGACCTCAATTTGGCAACCCAGGAAGGAGTTTTTCCGATACCCCGATGTTAAGGGATTATAATGTCCGAGTAGGGTATATACATTGCGCAGAGTACTCTGACGAAGGATCAATTGCTCAAAAACATTGAACTCCTACGCGCATGTAAAATGACGAATAAGCGCCATTTCTCGTGCAACTGATTCTCCCAAGGGTCGTTCCGTTATTGCTGGTACCCCTGAGATTCGCGCTCGAGGGTTCTTTAGAATCCAACAAGCTGGATCAGCGTTGTAAAGTATATATTCCCCCCACGGAAATCATGAGCCGCCTGCGGCGCAAGGTCACGTGCTCGTGGTAAAGTTAACCCGCATTTTTCAAATCGGTGCGTGGCTCCCCGGAGTAACACCCGGAGGTGTGTCCAAATGTGTGGGGGACAGCAATTTTCTCCAGTGTTCCATGGATATTCCCCGTAAAACGCACTCTAATATATCGAATACAGTTAGATAAGTACAATATAGACCTGTCGACAAACTCCTGGGAAAAATTGGAGCGTTCTACCTTCGCCATGGCCTGTTCCGGAAGAACGGTCTGGTGGTAACGGAGCCGCGGAACGCATTACGAGATTGGGGCTTGGATGACCCCCACTCAGGAACACGTAAATCTGGGGGTATCCAGCTGTGATATTTAAACCGGGGCAATTGCCTGCTGTTGTATTTCTGTAACCTATACTGTTGAAAAACATCAAAAGAATAATGGCTTCCAACACTAAGACTGTCAAGTTGAACTCTGGCTACGAGATTCCAGCCGTTGGCTTGGGTACCTGGCTCTCCAAGCCAAAGGAGGTTGAGACCGCCGTCCAGGTTGCTCTTGAGTCCGGCTACAAGCACATTGACGCCGCCGCCATCTACCAGAACGAGGAGGAGGTCGGCCGAGGCATCATTGCCTCTGGCGTTCCACGAGAGGAGATTTTCGTCACCTCCAAGCTCTGGAACAACGCCCGACGAGCTGAGGATGTTCCAAAGGCTCTTGAGAAGACCCTCAAGGACCTGCAGCTCGACTACTTGGACCTTTACCTCATCCACTGGCCAGTCAACTTCCAGTCCACTGAGGAGCTCATTCCAAAGGATGAGGCTGGCCTCGCCCTCCTCCAGGAGGTTCCACTCAAGGAGACCTGGCAGGCTATGGAGAAGCTTGTTGAGTCTGGCAAGGTTCGATCTATTGGTGTCTCCAACTTCTCCCAGCACCACATTGACGAGGTCCTGACCTTTGCCAAGATCAAGCCAGCTGTCAACCAGATTGAGGCCCACGCCTACCTGCTCCAGCCAGAGCTCCACGCTTACCACCAGAAGCACGGCATTGTTCCAACTGCCTACAGCCCACTCGGTAACAACGTCTACAACCAGCCACGAGTCATTGACGACCCAGAGATCAAGAAGATTGCTGAGTCTCTTGGTAAGGATGTTGCCAGTGTTTTGGTCTCCTACCTGATCCAGAAGGGCTTTGTTGTTGTGCCAAAGTCTGTCACCCCATCCCGAATCAAGAGCAACTTTGACGGCATCTTCACTCTTCCAGATGATGTTGTCAAGCAGCTTGAGGCTCTTGACAAGCACCTCCGATACAACGACCCAGTCGAATGGGGTCAGGATGTCTTTGGCGAGCAGGGCGGCGACGAGGTTGCCCTCAAGAAGGCCAAGGCTATTGCTGCGGGCGACGCGGCTGCTCGATTCAAGAAGCCAGAGGAGTTTTAAAAAACGACACTATTTATGTTTGTAGAAATGTTTTATGACAATTGATGAATTGGTACAACCGAAGATGTTTAACCTGGCACATAGATTGCATGCATAAGCGATCTTATTAAGGTACAGTATTACGTATGAACTGGTATATTGAACGTGGAAAATTACGAAGAATAGTTTATGTAACACGAGTAAGTGGTAATTACCTACTGTATAATTTTAGGCAATGAAATTGATTACCTATTTTTCGGTAATTGCAATTAAAAATACGGTAAATATAACATCGATGGCATTGATATTGCAGTAAATCTATAGACATAAAAAATATTCACTACTCTGTTACAAGCACAATTTTTTAAAAGGGTAGAATCACTAGATATACTGTAGTTCAAATGGCTGAAATCCATCGTACCTGTATATGTAGGCGATACTGGCCTCGAGAATCATCTTGCAAAATGAGTGTTGGTACATATCCAATTGTGGTTTAAGCAGATATATAACAGGACTTTAGCCGCTTCCACGATTTCCAGGATCTTGAAATATAAATTGGAAAATCGCAGGGCCTTCGGCAGTAAAGGACTTGATCAGCGTAGTCAACGAATACGGTCGCAGCGTTGGCCAGAGGTTGCGGAATGTTTGTTTAAGTGGACTTGTCGGGTAGAGAATCGCACATCAATTACCAGCGATACTGTTAAAGGAAAAGCGCAATAATTTTGGATAATGATGCCAAGGACTGCACAGGAAGCATAGCCAGCTTTTAGCAATGGGTGGGTTAGTGGCTTTCAAAGCGGTATGGAATTCGGTTTCCCATTCAGCATGGAGAAGTTAGTCAGTCTGAAAATGCCGAGGCAGGAATGGCCACCATTCGTACCATTCGTACACCTCTCAATCAATTTGAGCCTCGAAATATATACAACTGCGACGAATCAGCCCCAGCTTACCCCAGATAGAAGTTTGTCAACGGGACAACTTTCGGAAGGACAGAAAGCTGAGTCACGGGTTACAATTAATTTCTGTTCGAACATGGATGGTTCTGATAAAGTTCCACTTTGGATTATTGGATCTGAGAAAAACCCGCGAGCATTTCGAGCTACTCGGGGTGGTATCGAGGATCTTGAAGCTGTGTACCGAAGTAACAGTAAGGCCTGGATGACGAGTGGGATCTTTGAGGAATTGTTGCGTTGGTTTGATAATCGGTTAGAAGATCGTAAAGTTCTCCTTATTATGGATAACTTCGCGGCTCGTCACCTTGCTCTGAGGATGATAGAAATTAGTGGAAGGAGTCTTAACACCCTTGTAGTATATATCCCTCAGAGCTCAAGTAGTCGCTATCTGCCGCTGGATCCAAGGGATTATCAGGTCATGGAAAAGGAATTAACCAGCTCAAAGAACGACGCTACGTTGGAGAAGTGATGGATCTCGATAGCTTCCTTCATCCGGAGGAGGAAGCCGTGGACAATACGGTACCATTGAGGAACAAATTATGGAAGATTTCATTCCTCAAGTGGATCCAAGCGACACCGAAGACATTGACACCCAAGAGGTCAACACAGAGCTACCTGAAGAAAGGCGTATAACTGACGATGAAGCGCTCGAAGCTATCAGGGTCCTACGTTTGTATCAAGAACAAACGAGAGAGGATAAAGAGCTCATGGCAGACCTGGCAATTGAAGAACAGGAGATTAGCACGTTGCGATTGGCAAATGTGCATCAGCAGGATATTAGAAATTACGTTACACAAGTAGATAGTTGAAGCCAAGTATAGATGTTACATAGCGGCCGTACTGTAAGCGCACAGAATAGTGCACGGAATAGTTGGTCTTATCCACGTTTGGTTGGATCTTATCAAGACATGAATTGGCGGAGTTGAGATCAACTGATAGGAAACTTAACCTTATTTTATGGTCGCCAAATACACAAAAAGGACTACAAAACAGAATCGTAGTTGTCGTATTCAATAACAGCCATTATGTATCGACAGAGACTGCGACCACTTGCACGATACAACTCTGGCCAAACACATGGTATTTTAATAACACTATTCATTCACATATTAACAATTCTTCAGAGCCAACACCAACCCCGCCGTTCCATCGACCGGCCATAATAGGATGGATATCATCATTTATCATTTTATCCTCGGAACTAGTTCTATGCATCTGCAACATCGCTATAGAGTACAAATTCGGGCACTTCCGCGACAGCAGTAAAGAGCTCATTGGCGGCATAACCCTTGCCGGGCTCCAAATCTTCTTGTATTACCTCCTGTCCCGGCCCTGTGGAATAGACCGGTGGGTTTCAACTAGGGTCTCCACCATCATTGGCGCATTCATGATGTTTATCTATATTACATCCGGCACCATTGCCTCCATCTACCACTTTGTAACAGCCTATTCTAATCTATAATCGTTTCCAACTGCTCACGATCCGGGACTCGGCACCTGGGCAGCTGGGTGCGGCTGATGGAAGAGGAAAAATTTCCATTCATGCGGGACAACCCCTATGCGTGCGCAGGCACTACGGCCGATAATGCCGAGTCTCCCTGGGGTAGCCAAGCCTGGGAGACCTTGACACTTTAGAAATCGATAGGGCGACCCAGGAGCAGCTCACGAGACTGGAATTACGGGACAGATCGGGCCAAATCAGGAGAATTCGGATACTGGGCTTAGAAAGATACTTGGCACCTTGGAGTCGGCGTAAATATGAAAGTATGTGGGGACACTAGGGCCTTTTCACTGGGGACTAACAATGGGTGTATCTAGACGACAGTTATAAGTAGGGCCTCGTCGCAGGCCGCTAAGCGGTGTTACTCCACGGTCCAGGCGGCTGCGACTTCGCAGAACGAGGCGGACCGGGTGATGGCGGCTATGGAGCAGGGAAAGCCTCCCAAACGCCAGGGATCGAACCCGCTGCGGTTTGAAGTGCCGCGAGAAAAGTCGCCAGGTGACAAGACCCCATCCGGGTCGCCAAACTACTTTGATCTCAATGTCAAGTCGTACAACAAAATCACCAAGTTCTCCGATCTGCCCCAGGACTTTGGCAACAACCAGCACATGTCGATCGATAAGGAGCTGCGGGAGCGGCTGCGGTCGACCTTGTGGAAGTTCCGGGCGCCTATTCGGTATGCGTTTGCGTACGGTAGCGGTGTATTCAGCCAGGGTAAGGCGAGCCAGAACTCGAACCCTCAGGTGGATCTAATTTTCGCCGTGTCGCACTCGCAGCACTGGCACTCGCTCAACATGAAGCAGCACCCAGAGCACTACTCGTCGTTGCAGTACCTGGGTTCGAACGCAGTGAGCCTGATCCAGGACAAGTGTGGAGCTGGTCTCTACTTCAACCCCTATGTGGAGATGAATGGGCTCAAGATCAAGTACGGTGTGGTCAATATGGACACACTGCTCACTGATCTAGCGGACTGGAACACGCTCTACATGGCGGGGCGGCTGCACAAGCCGGTCAAGATTCTGCGGGACGAGCCGCGGCTGCGGTTCGTCAACCAGGCGAACCTGATCAGTGTGCTGCGGGCGTCGTTGCTGCTGCTTCCGGAGCGGTTCACGGAACAGGAGCTGTATATGAAGATTGCGGGCATTTCCTACATGGGGGACCCGCGGATGACGTTTGGTGAGAACCCCAACAAGGTGAAGAACATTGTGGAGAACCAGTTTTTGCATTTCCGGGAGCTGTACACACCACTCATGGACTCGCTGCCCAACCTCGAGCTTGCATCGACCGAGCAGACCGCCACTGGGGTGGGTCCTCACCGCGACACGGTCGTGGCGTCGCTTGTCCAGGACATGGACCCGGTCAAGCGGGGCAATATGGTGGTCCGGCTGCCGGTGCAGTTCAAGAGCAGGCTCTATGGACGCTACGCATCCGTCGTTGGTGACGGCAAGACCCCGATAGACATTCACCAGCAGCAGGCCAAGGAGAGGGATGTTGAGAAGCACACCTCGGAGAACCCGCTCTTCTGTACCGAGTTTGACCGTAGAATCGCCGCCGACAAGGCGCTGCCCGACCACATGGGCCATGCCATCCGCCAGACCGTGGCGTGGCCGAGCCTGACCCAGTCCGTCAAGGGCATTCTCACCGCTGGTATTGGCCGCTCTATACGGTACTCGGGCGAGAAGCTCAAGAAGTACTACAAGGGCAAGAACAACATGGCATAGATATACTATATATATTGCATTCAAAGTATTACAGTGAGGTGAATTACCACTCAAGTGCCTCGATCCGTTACTGAACGAGTCGAGAAGTGGGAAAGAACACATGGCATACTATTATATATTTGCATTCAAAGCATTACATTGTGAGGTGGTCGCATTATTACTTTGATCCGTTACCGAGCTAGTCGAGAAATACAAGAACGACCAATTCTAGCATAACTAGCAACAGGAACCGGTACTCGAATCAATCCCACAGTACAACCAGGACCTCGAAGACACCTGGAATACTTGGGGGCTCGTCCTATAGCTCCGGAGAGCACGCTGAAGGGGGTTTGGGGGCTTGCCCCCAACTACGGGAGCTCGAGGGCTGGCCCTCGAATACATTGTCGTTGATTTCGTAGAGAGGACCAAGGGGGCAAGCCCCCTTGAACCCCCATTGCTCAAAACGAAGTATAATGGAAAGAACAATGGCATAGGTATACTATATTTGTATTCAAAATGTTACACGGCGTCGATCATCGCTTTCGAAGCGCCTCGAAGCGTTTCTTGAGCGAGTCGAGCTCCTCCTCGGCAGCAGTCTTGGGCTTAGCAGCCGGCCGCGGTCGCGGCCGTGTCGGAGTAGCCGCGTCGTCCAGCTTGACCGTTGGATGCGGGTTATCACTGTTCGGAGACGGCGCCATGACGGCAATTGGCGACTTTGGCGTCTCCTCCACCACCTCCTCTTCTTCCCCAGCTACCTCCTCCTGCTCCTCCGGCGGAAGCTCGCTAAACGGCGCCCGGTACGCCCGAGCAATCTCGCACAGATACAAGGTGACAATCTTGGGGTCCGGCGGCTCTGACGAAAGCCGTTTGAGCACCCGCTCGGGGATGACCCCGTTGTCATTGTCCAGCGCCTCCTTGACAAACTCCTTGGGGAACTTGTGCGTCAGCAGCTCCTTCACCTGGTGAAGCTCCTTGACCTCGGTACGACTAGCACAGTATATAATTGTCTTGACCGCCTCCTCGAGCCCCGGATCGCAGTCCTTTTGCTCTAGCAAGGTGATCCGTGCCAGCAACAGCTCGCAATACAACTCCAACATCTCCAGCAATTCCACATTATAATCCTCCCGGATGATGTTCTCCACTCTAATCTTCGCGCTCTGCTCCTTGCCCTGCTCCAACAGATGCGCCAGCTACCACGGTTAGTGCGGGGTCATTTTGGGGGCTCAACTCACATTTCGCCGCTGTTGCTTGGCTATAGCGGTCTCTTTCTGCTGTACCAGCCGCAGCCGGTTGATGGCCATCTTCAGCTGGGCCTTGAGCTTGTACTGCCATGCCTGTGCCTGTACCATTGGTGCTAATCTCTAGAACCATGCAGAACCCTCCATGGGGGTGGGTCTCCTCTGGTGCGGCTGAAGCAAGGCCTCCCAAAGACGCATTGTGGCGACGCCCCGTAACCGCCGCTGTAACCACCACGATTGACGTTTAGGTGACTTACGTGTAACCATCGATAAACGTTTAGGTACCCAGTCGATTGGCCCGTAGGCAGTGCTATTGAAATGTCGTGGTTTACGTCGAGTCCGTCGATAGACGAGCAGGTGGAGCGGGCGACCTCGGAGAACCTGCCGACCGGAGAGCAAGATATTGGACTCAACTTGGAGATATGTGACATGATCAGGTCCAAAGCGGTGCCGGCGAAGGATGCCATGCGGTCGCTCAAGCGGCGGCTGCTTCACAAGAACCCCAATGTGCGGATCTCAGCGCTTCATCTCATTGACACTACGATCAAGAACGGCGGGAGCCACTTTCTAACGGAGATCGCGTCGCGAGAGTTTATGGACACGTTGCTGCTGATCGTAAAGCCGCCTTCCGGGGTGGTGAACAATGACGTGCGGATGTTGGCGCTGGAGTATATTCAGAGCTGGGCGCATGCGTTTGAAGGGCAGATCCAGCTGGGGTATGTGAACAAGGTGTACGAGGATCTCAAGAAGGAAGGGTTCCAGTTCCCGGAGGCGCATGCCAGGATTGGAGCGTCTTTTATCGACACGTCGGCGCCTCCAGAGTGGATGGATTCGGACACTTGTATGAAGAGTGGGACGCCGTTTTCGTTTATTAATCGTAAGCACCATTGTCGTAACTGTGGCGGGGTGCATATCCAGCAATACTGCCAGAACTATTTGCCGCTGCCTCATTTTGGCATCAATGAGCCAGTGAGAGTGTGTGATGATTGTTATGGCAAGCTTACGTACAAGGCGCGTAAGGACTCGATGGGGAGCGGTAGTGTCAGGCCGAGCAATACTATTCCCTATAGCAGTGCTCCACCCCCACCCACTAGTAATACGGGGGAGGAGGACGAGGACCTGAAGCGGGCTATACAATTGAGTCTGGAGGAGTCTCAGCGCGGTGGGTCAGTGCCACAGCCGGCGGCTGCGGTTCAACCGCACCCGAGTGCCCCGGCTGATGACGATGAGGAGGATGAAGATATGAAGGCTGCCATTGCGGCGAGTCTGCGGGACATGGAACAGGGTAGTAAGCCAGCAAACACTACTGGGTTGTACCAGACCGAACCGGAGCCGTCGCTTGATTACCAAGATACCCCTGAGCCACAACCTACTGCGGAGGCCAAGCCGGACGAGTTTACCCCACTGGAAGAGGAGATTTTGCATAGATATGTTCGCCTGGTCGAAGACCTTCAGCGGGCACCCCCTGGAACGATTCTCAAGGAGACCAAGCTGCAACAGCTCAATGATAGCGTGACTGCAATGCGGCCAAAGCTCGCCCGTACGTTGGGGTCTACTATTGAAAAATACGACCAGCTTGTGGATATGCATGGAAAGTTAACTACTGTCGTCCGGTTCTATGACAAGCTTCTCGAAGAACGACTAGCGTATACTTATAACCGCCACAGTTTGGAACCTCAGAATACTAATGGATATTACGGTACTCCAGTACAACAGGGAGCTCCAGTGCAGCAGCCAATGGGTACTGGCGGGGCTCCCGTACAACAGCCAATGGGTACCGGTGGAGCTCCAGTACAACAACCAATGGGTACCGGGGGCTACTATGGAAATCAACCACCCATGTCGCCTCAGCAGCAATATGCTAGCGCGCCTCCTTATGCTAACTATTCACAACCACAGCACACGGAATACCAGAACCCGACTATGCAGCCATCCGCACCGCCGTTGGAACCCCAGTCATCTGGCACGTCATATCCACCTCACCCTCAGGAAAGCTCTAGTTATTACCCTGATATTAACCCACAACAGCAACAACCTCAACCACAACAACCACAACAGCCGCCAGTGCAGAATCAGCCGAAAAAACAAGAAGATGCTGTGCTTATTGAGTTATAGAGACATAGTTAATAGCCAATAATGTAATTATTCTATCAGATAATCTTCTATAGGAAAGTCAATATCGCGAGATATCTGTTGCACCAGAGTCCAGCTAACATTGACCTTCCAACGAGCTTTGGCATCTAGCGCATCGGCACTAGACGACGCCGTGATCACCAATCGTAGAGTCCGTAGTGTTGATATCTGCACCCCGATATCAATATTCGAAACCAGATCCGTGGGCACAATGACATGCAAAATAGCTAGCATCCGCTCCAGCTCGAAAGGCGGCGCTGCCATGAAACGAGGATTCACCTTGAGCGCCTTGCGCTGCTGAATACCCTTCTTACTAACTCGGGCATCCTTGGCCTTGGAAAACAGCCGAATATCGTACCGGGCCGGGGTATACGACGCCAAATATGCAGCGATAACGAGATACTTCGTCTGGGTCGGAAGCGTATACTTTGACAATCGGTCATACGTCGTAGCCGCTGTCGTCGTCTCGCTGGACGATGTGCCCTCTCCAAGTAGCGAATCAGTAATGGCCCACTCATTGACAAAGTATTTTTGGCTTTCTCGGTAAAGCTTGACACTGTCGCCCGGCCCCGCACGCCCATCAGCAATCGGTTGAACATACTTTGGCCACACTCGTCGCGCTGCGTCTTTAATGAGCTCCAAATCAGTACCCAGGTAAGGTGACAATGCATTAATGAGTGTCTCAGTAAATCGCATCCAGACTTGGCGTTGTTGAGCCTCAGAACACTTGTCGAAGAACGCCGGTGCAGCGTGGGGTATTAGAGAGGCGTCTTGGATAATTCTAATGGCCTCATCCTTGGTGTATCGGGGGAAATAAATAGAAGGAACTGACAGAGTCTTAAATGCACTGGGCAAAAGAGTGCTAATTGTAAATATAACCGTCAGGTTCCCAATGCCAGACTGCTCTTGGATCCGGCAAAAGTTTTGGTAAAGCTCAGTCGGATCTTCACCAAGCCGATCAATGCGGTCCAGCACCAGTACATGAGTCTTGCCGCCGCTATGCTTTTTGAGGATGCTTTCAACATTCATTGCAAATGTTGTGAAACTCGAGATGGATACATACTCCCCTGGATCTTTTGGCGCGTAACTGCGATATATTGCTCTGACCGCTCGCTGGAAAAGAATCTGTCTAGAGACACATTGATCTCCTTCAACTACAGAGTAATTGATCCCGCTGTTTTTCAGCAGACACTTAAGTAATGCAGATTTGCCCGTCGAAGTCGCTCCATGGAGCAGCATGGCAGGGGGGCTCTCAATCGGATTCTATGCTCCCCTGTTAACAAAATAGCCCATCACCAGCTTTTTTTTTCTTTAACATACCGAGGACAGCATAGAGCTTAGTAGTGAGATTTGAGCATCGCGACATAAGATGTCCTCTCTAACCTCAGATAGGCCGCCATTCTCTAACATGCTGAATCGTTGGCGTGTGAAATTTCAAAACACGGCGAAATATTATTTTCGCGTCTTAAATTACCGGTGCGGCTGAATTTATCTGTCGCATCATATCGCCATCATAGATTTCTAATCTCCGTTGCCATCCTCTTTAATCAAAAATGAACAACGACCAAGCTGCAAAGAAAGTGAGTAACTCATTCACATAGCTCATGTTCCGGTTAACCTGAATCCTTGATATTTAGGAAGCGAATAGACAGAGAGCTCTGGAGAGGCTGAAAGCAACCCGGCAGCGGCTGTTAGCTACAAACCAAAGTAAGGCACAGGCCAAGGTTACCAAACCTTCTCAGGCTAGCTATTCCAACTATTTTAAAAAGGGAAATGTGTCTAAACAGAACCGCGATGCCTCCAAGAATGATATGGGAGGCCCCAGCAAAATTATCCAAAACTATATCGACTATGACTTTGCCAAGATGGAAGACTCAAAAGGTGGCTTTATCATTGATAAAGATGGTGGCGAACCTTCCGAGCGTATGACTCTAGAAGAGTGGAAGGCGAAACAGAAAGAATATCAGGCGCCAAAACCATTAGATGATCCAAACGCTCCAAAATGTTTCGAGTGCGGTACAGTCGAACTCGACTTTAGGCTATACAATTGGTTCAAAACCCGCGTCTGCAAGTCATGCAAAGAGAAGAAACCTGAAAAATATTCCCTTTTGACCAAGACGGAATGTCGAGAAGACTATCTCCTTACAGACCCCGAGCTCCGAGATGAAGAACTTATGCCTCATATTGAGAAACCAAACCCCCATCAGAAGACTTACAATAACATGATGCTTTACATGAGATACCAAGTAGAGGAGTTTGCATACAAGAAATGGGGTGGCGAGGAAGGCTTAGATGCCGAGTATGAACGCCGAATGGATGCTAAACAAAAACGCAAGGACAAAAAGTTTCTTGAGCAGCTGAGAGAAATGAGAAAGAAAACAAGAGCTCAAGCGTTTACAAATACATTTGAGGGGCTGCACAAACATGAATGGGGTGAGCCTACCGAGGGGCTCAACAACATGTTGAGGCGACGATGTAACACTTGTGGCATGCTCAAAGAAGAACTGAGCTTAGATTAGAATGTCATTAATAAGTAGTCTTCTTGCTAGCTAATACTCCCTACTCGCTGATCTTGAAGTTTCCACTCATCCAATTGTTCATCATATTCAACGCAGCTGCTGGTTTGTTCAGAGAGACCAAATGACCCGCATGATAAACACGTACAAAAGTGAGAATATCATGGTTCGTAACCCTCCCAGCTGCCTTGTTATCAAACATCCACGTTTGTGGCACAGTCATGTTGAACTCGCTTTGGCCCTTCCACCTGATGCTTTTGGCCACTGCTAGATTACCTAACCAATTATAAGTTGCATCAGTGTCTCCAGCAAAAATCAGCAATGGAATACCTGCATTAAGCACGGTCGTCAAGTTTTTGCCTCCAGAATCAAGTTGTGCACCAGATTTGGCAAAGTCTCCGATGATTGTTTGATTGCAAGCAGCAAATGCTGGCTTTTCAGCTCCAACCTCTTTGAGAACCTTTTCTTGGTTCATGAAATCGACATACCATCCATCTTGCGGATAGCACTCCGGTCCTGGCTTACATGGAGTTGCCATGTCAAAGTAGTTGCCATGGTACTTCATAAATGTAGCAGAGTCGCAGAAATGGAGTGCCTCTGTGCAGTTGGTTTGACCGGCATTGCAGGCCTTAATCTTATCAATACACGCCGGCGTGTCTATGGCCATTTGTTGGCAGGTAGCATCGGATAAAACTGTTGGATAACCGCCCTGGCCACAGAACATTGGCTGGAAATACTGATACTGGATTGAGCTATCAATAAGACCATTACCAATGGACAATGATTTAAAATTAAACAATCGATCATCACGGGACAGAATTTCAGCGCCAATATCCGCCAGGTAATGGCCCGCATCAGATTGGCCAGATAAATGGAAGTCATTGGATTGGAGATGTGGGAAAGCCGAAAAGAATGTTTGCAAGAACTGATAAATCTGTGAGCCAACCTGACTATCTTCCATCACGCTCTCATGGGAAATTGACAACCCCGTCCCAGCGGGAGAATCAACGTAAATGACACTGCAATTGTTATTCCAGGAATAAGGATTACGATGTAACGTCAAATTGCCATCGATATTTGATGGCCCATTGACAAAAAATGTACCCTTGAATGATGAACAGCCAGGGCCACCATTAAGCCAGAGCATGACTGGGTCGGTAGCTGGATTATTCCTGGATTCAAAATACCAGTAAAAGAGAGAATTCTTTCCTTCTGCCACATTCACATATCCGGCATAATTCCGCGCCGAATCAACCCCTAAGTCGGTGACGTCGTTAATGGTGATATCCTTCGACGCCTTCAACGGAACTGCTAAGCACTCGCACAGGAGCAAAATTACAGTCAGTAGATACAACATCATGCTTCAATTGTTGAAGGGAAGAACAAGAAGGTTAAAGGAACAGCTTGGAATTTATGTGAGCCAGAAGTACTATTTATATCATTTTCCAGCATTGAGTTTAATAACTTGAATTAGATAGTTCGGCAACTCTAATCAAAGATTATAATTATTTTTTAGATAGTGCGGCTCAAATATACAGCCGCACACTGTTTTCCCTTACCCAAAAACGCGTCGAGTTGTCAGGGGAACGACGCCAATTTTAGTCGCGTAGCGCGCGATCACCAATAAACGCGTCTCGAAATTTCTTTGGCCTCCGCCTTCTCCTACACGCAGATACGATAGAAGAGCCGGTATATTTCTAACCCACGACACATTTTTCTATTTCTAAAGGTATTCGTGATGAGTGGAGGTCGTATAAAATCCAATACCTCGTTTAATACGCGATTTGTCAAATCGACTCGAGAGAAATCATCCATTAATGAGACACTGCTCTCCGTCGACGCCACATCTCAGAGCAGGAAGTTCGAATTTGCTGCAAATGTCGACAAGATCGACGAGGTGATGGGTTTCCCCCGTTATGATGCGGGTCCCGCCAAAGTTGGTTGGTTGATTAATATGCATTCTGTAAGCTGGATTGAAAAACTGCATCAAACGCGCCTGCTAACCATATGAATAGACAATCACAAAGTCCGATGACGTCCCAGGCGGCCTGGCAGCTGTCGATTTCTATTTTTTAGATGAAGAAGGTGGTTATTTTAAATCCACACTGCAATATTACCCTTACTTTTTACTTTCTATCAAGGTACGTTTAATGTTGGAAAGTATTTTTGCACCTGCTAACATAACTACAGAATGGCCACGAAACAGAGGTGGAGGAATTCCTACGAAGGAAATTAGAAGGCATCTACAAAAATTCGGAGAGATTATCGAAGGAAGACCTGAGTTTACCGAATCACTTGCTAGGGATCAAAAGAAGCCTGGTTCGAGTCAACTTCAACAACGTTTCTGATTTGCTTGCAGCACGTAAGGAACTCATGCCAATTATCGACAGGAATAAGCGAAAGCAAGACACAGCTGAGGGCTACGAGGAAGTCTCTCTATCAGCACTGGCGCGTGATGTCGACTGGAATGAAACAGCTGAGTTGACCTCATCAAAGACCAGCAAAGATGCATCTGAATTTATCCAAGAGATCCACGAGTATGATGTGCCATATCACGTTCGTGTGTCCATTGACAAGGATATTCGTGTGGGTAAATGGTATACCGTCGATGCCAGCTCTGGTGACTTGTCGATTAAAGAGATGCCAGAGCTCGTCTCTCGTCCTGATCCAGTTGTTATGGCATATGATATCGAGACTACGAAGGACCCCCTGAAGTTTCCTGACTCATCCAAGGATAAGATTGTGATGATTTCGTATATGATTGACGGGGTTGGTTATCTAATCACCAATCGTGAAGTGGTCTCTCAGGACATCGATGACTTTGAATACACTCCAAAGCCAGAGTTCCCCGGAATGTTCACTATTTTCAACGAGAAGGATGAAAAAGATGTCATTATTCGATTCTTCGAGCATATCAGAGAAGAGAGGCCTACAGTCATTGCGACTTTTAACGGTGATTTCTTTGATTGGCCATTTATCGATGACCGAGCCAAGTTTCACGGCCTTGATATGTACCAGGAGATTGGGTTCCAAAAGGACAGCGAGGACGAGTATAAATCGGCATACTGTGTCCACATGGACTGCTACAGGTGGGTGAAGCGAGATAGTTACTTGCCCCAAGGTTCCCAAGGTTTGAAGGCTGTTACCACTGCGAAGCTAGGATACACGCCGCTCGAAATCGACCCCGAGTTAATGACTCCTTATGCCACAGAAAAGCCTCAGGTCCTGGCAGAATATTCCGTCTCTGATGCTGTTGCGACATATTACCTCTATATGAAGTATGTCCATCCGTTTATCTTTTCGCTCTGCAACATTATCCCTCTGAATCCAGACGAAGTGTTACGAAAAGGTACAGGTACTTTGTGTGAAATGCTCTTGATGGTCCAAGCATACAGTCACAGTATTTTGCTACCGAATAAGCACACTGATCCTCTCGAACGATTCTATAATGGGCATCTCTTGGAAAGTGAAACCTATGTGGGTGGTCACGTCGAATCCCTTGAAGCTGGTGTTTTCCGAAGTGATATTCCTGCAAAGTTTAATGTTGATACAACTGCCATTGATGAGTTGAAGGAGCAACTAGATCGTGCGCTGCAATTCAGTATCGAAGTCGAAGGAAACAAGAAGCTGGAAGACGTCACTAATTATGATGAGGTGAAGGCAGAAATCTTGGTCTCGCTGAATGACCTCAAGGACAAACCTTCTCGACAGGAAGCTCCATTGATTTACCACGTGGATGTGGCATCAATGTATCCCAATATTATGACAACAAATCGACTTCAACCGGATTCAATGATTACCGAAGAAACCTGTGCTTCATGTGACTTCAATCGGCCAGGTAAGACTTGCGATAGACGACTTCCTTGGTCGTGGAGAGGAGAATATCTTCCGGCAAAAAGAGAAGAGTATCTTATGATCAAAAACTCCTTGAGGAATGAAAGATTCCCGGACAAGAGTGGTAGAGGCAATGGAGACAAGTCTTTTGACGAGTTACCTTATTCCGAGCAGGCGTCCCTTATTAAGAAGCGCCTGACGGATTACTGTCGCCGTGTATATCACAAGGTCAAGGAAACTGAAACTATTGAACGAGAGGCCATTATTTGCCAGCGTGAAAACCCATTCTACGTTAATACCGTCAGAGCGTTCCGTGATAGACGTTATGAATTCAAAGGGCTCTGCAAAGTCTGGAAGAAGAAAGTAGACGAAGTTCCAGCGTCAGATGTTGCTGGAAAAGAAGAAGCGAAGAAGATGATCGTCCTTTACGATTCTCTCCAGCTGGCCCACAAGGTCATTTTGAACTCCTTCTACGGTTATGTGATGCGAAAAGGCTCTCGGTGGTATTCTATGGAAATGGCCGGAGTGACTTGTTTAACTGGTGCCACTATCATCCAGCTGGCGCGTTCACTGGTCGAGCGATTGGGCCGGCCATTGGAATTGGATACAGATGGTATCTGGTGTATTCTGCCAAAGACTTTCCCTGAGGATTATACATTCAAGTTGAAGGACGGCAAGAAGCTATTTATTTCATATCCATGTGTCATGCTGAACCATTTGGTTCATGAAAAGTTTACCAATCATCAATACCAGACACTAGTGGATCAGAAACGCTTCAAGTATGACACCCACAGTGATAACAGTATCTTTTTTGAAGTGGACGGACCTTACAAGGCCATGGTTTTGCCTACCTCTAAGGATGAGGATAAAGGATTGAAGAAACGATATGCTGTGTTTAACGAGGACGGTACACTGGCCGAACTCAAAGGTTTTGAAATCAAGCGACGAGGTGAACTTCAATTGATCAAAACGTTCCAGAGCCAGGTTTTCAAGCAGTTCTTGGCTGGTACAACTCTTGAAGAATGTTACGCCTCTGTCGCTAAAGTGGCAAACACATGGTTGGATGTTTTGGATACCAAGGGTGGTAATCTTTCTGATGAAGATATTTTGGAGCTGATTTCTGAAAACCGATCCATGTCCAAATCTCTTAAAGAATATGATGGACAGAAGTCGACCTCAATTTGCACAGCAAGACGATTGGCAGAATTCCTTGGAGCAGCCATGGTCAAGGACAAAGGATTGGCCTGTAAGTATATCATCTCACGGAAGCCAGAGGGTGCACCTGTTACCGAGAGGGCTGTCCCAGTGACAATTTTCTCGGCCTCTATTAGCGACAAGCGATACTTCTTGAGACGATGGCTTAAGGACACTTCACTCGATGATTTTAGCCCTCGGGCAATCATCGACTGGGGGTACTACAAGGAAAGACTGGGTGCCACAATCCAAAAGATCATCACTGTCCCAGCTGCCTATCAGCATGTTAAGAACCCGGTTCCTCGACTTCCACATCCCGAATGGCTGGAAAAGCGAATTGCCCGCGAAACTGATAAGAGGCAGCAGATGAAGGTTACCAGCTTCTTTCAGCCAGGACCTCCGCCTCCACCTTTGGAGCACGGTAATGGCAATACTGAGAGTGATGATAGCTCTGGACCGTCGTCGCCATCGTCTTCTGTTGATATGGGTGATATTGAGGATATTACTTCTAATGGAAAAGTTGACCCTAATACCAAAAGGAAAATTGGTCGAGTTACAGTCAGCAAGAGAAAGCATGGCTCCAATGTGAATGGAAAGGATGTTCCACAAGAACCAATTCCATCTCTGCCTGCTGAGATGCCTGACCCAAGAAGATTACAAGGC
>JAKTQL010002495.1:229808-254953 GCA_030558815.1 Blastobotrys malaysiensis
GGAGCACGGTAATGGCAATACTGAGAGTGATGATAGCTCTGGACCGTCGTCGCCATCGTCTTCTGTTGATATGGGTGATATTGAGGATATTACTTCTAATGGAAAAGTTGACCCTAATACCAAAAGGAAAATTGGTCGAGTTACAGTCAGCAAGAGAAAGCATGGCTCCAATGTGAATGGAAAGGATGTTCCACAAGAACCAATTCCATCTCTGCCTGCTGAGATGCCTGACCCACAAGAAGATTACAAGGCCTGGCTGAAGTACCAAAAAATTAAGTGGGAGATCCAGCGGCAAGCTAAGGAGCGACGTCGTCATTTATTTGGCGAATCTATCAGGTCGCGTAACAACACTGGTCTTGCAGGCATGCTTCGTGATCAAACTGAAGCAGCATATGCGAATACATGGCAGCTCCTACAACTTTCTCCTACTGAAACACCCGGTCAAGTTAGAGCTTTTGCTTTGATCAATGAACGCATCCAAGTGCTTCGTATCCAGGTGCCACGGACAATTTTTGTCAATTTTAAGAGCGATCAGCTTCCGGAAGGCGCCATTCCAAACTGCAAGGTTGAAAAAGTGGCCCATGTTTTGCCAAATGGGCACATGTCCAGCAATCTGTTCAAGCTTGAGATGAGTGAAGAAGCCTATCAAAATGAATTGTCGCGGGTAGACAGTGTCCTCAAACACAAGAGCGTGGAAGGTATATATGAGACCCATATTGACCCGCACCAGCGTGCGTTGCTCACTCTTGGAAACAATTGTTATCTTGATAATAGCAAGCCCGGTCTGCTTGGAAAGGGTTTGGAGAAAGGTTTTGAGTTGAGTTGGCTTAAACCCCAGACACCTGACCGGTATCTCTCTGCCGAACTGGACTACCTTCATGTGCTTCAGTTGGGATCGGGTAATATTCAGATCTTTGCGGTTATGCCAGCTTGGAAAGCAACTGACAGTGATGATGCTCCAACTGCATATGTTCTTGTTCAACGGCCAAATGCTCAGGCACAGAAATTGCCGAATTTGAAACAAAACTACCTGTCAGAGCTTGCTGCCGCGTTGAAGAAGAATCCTGGACTCAGAAAATCGATATGTTACCCTGAGGAACTCAAATTCGAAGAATTCTACTTTGACAATCTTCGAGGGTTGTACAAAAAGCTCAATACCATTTTGTCCAAGATTCACGGAGCCAAAGGAACGAGGTGTATGTTGGCTTTGCAGTCATCCCATCCTGATCGACTGAAAAAGCTCATTCGCAACATCAATGAGTTTGCATTGTTCACCCTCCCTCCTGTCTCAGCTGAAATCCCGCCGCTGAATTGGCAACGTGAGTGTTCTATTCGCATCAGCAAGCAATTTTTCGTCTTGGCCAAGTGGATGAACCATCTCCGTGGTCTTTCTGACTACGGAAATGTACCAATTGGTAATATCGGCGGCGATGATTATTCATTCCTTACAGACGTCATTTATGCTCGAAAGCTGAAGGAGAATAATATCATTTTGTGGTGGTCTCCAATGCCAATTCCGGATAACGGTGGAAGTGAGAAGGATGATGTATTGAAAGCTGTCGATGACCTCAATCTTCCAGTCGTCAATAACCCAGGCATGTACACCAAGGTCTGTGTCGATATTGATATCCGCAATCTTGCTGTCAATACCATTCTCACAGCTTCGATTATTAATGCTGCAGAAGGAACTGATATGATGGGAAGCACAGTTGAAGGGAATGGTGATTCGATACCTTTTGTCGAAAATTCATTCAACACACCTGCCCTCTCTGTTCTTAGCTCGGTAGTAAAAGGGTGGTGGGACCAAGCAGCAAAGTCGAATAGCTATGCCGATAATATGGTGCAAACCTTTATCAAATGGGTTTCGTCTCCATCCTCGTTTTTGTACGACCGGTCGCTTTATTACCACGTCCAGAACCTGTCGAAGAAGGCATTTGTGCAGTTAATCCGGGAGTTCCGGCGTATGGGCTGCCGTATTGTGTCTGCGGACCAGAACAGACTGGTGCTATTGACCAACAAGGCAGTGGTTGAGAATTCGTATGCATACTCGAGTTATATTATGCGAACAATCCGAGCCAAGCCGCTATTCAACTACCTCGATGTGGACATTCGCGAGTACTGGGATATTCTGCTGTGGATGGACAATGTCAATTATTGTGGCAGAGGATGCAAGGAAATTACTGAGACCAACACTCAAATGTCTCTGTATCTGAACTGGCACGTTAAGAAGTTCTTGCCAGAAATCCTACAGGTAGAGTTGGAGGACTGGGTTGTGGAATACCTTGAGAAATTGGTCCAAGCACGTGAGAGGTCTTTGTTAGACGATTCTATTGCGGACGAGGAGACTCGACTTACTCAGATTTCCAGTACTGCGTTGCAACGCTCTTCTGAGAACCAGAATGGTGGTGACGAGGAAGAGCTAGGCACTGGTGACGCTAACCACTTTGCCAGTGGTGTTCTGAAAGAGATTGAGAAACCATTGGTGAAGAGAACTAAGCAGCTGCTGAAGCAGTACCACGAAGCGATTGCCAATGAGAATCTAAGAGCTGTATTCGACTATCCCAAGGTTGCAGGCATGTATAGAGACCTCGGAAACCCAGTGGTGCAGTTCATCAAGACTATCGCAGCCATCTTCAACCTGTCGAGGGATTTGATTGTGGAAGCACGGCTGTTGCGACGGCATCTCCTCGATCTTGTCGATATCCGAGAGTTTAGCGAGGAGGCGGCATTCAAGAACCCTAGCGCTACTCTCAAGCTCACGCAGGTCATCTGTGATTCATGTCACTATGTGCGGGACTTCGATTTGTGTCGCAACGATGACTTAACTCGAAAGGTCGACAAAACATTTTCCTTCCTCTGTGAGAACTGTGGCAAGCATTACGACCGAGTCGTCCTGGAGGAACGGTTGGTCCAGGATATTGAGCGTATGGTATCACTTTACCAAGTGCAGGACCTCAAGTGCTCCAAGTGTAAGCGAATCCGAGAGAACGATCTGGCGGATCATTGCGAGTGTTCCGGGGTATGGACTGAGACCATCTCGCCTAAGAGCGTTGAGGACTCGCTGAATGTCTACCGAACTGTGGCGAATTTCTACGATTTTAAGCTTGTACTGAATCTCGTCGATACGCTCATCTAGCTGGCTTATTACTGTTGTATTCTATTTTATTTTATTTATATACTCAATGCGTATAGAAAGGTGATGTCCGAATCCTTATCTCAGCCGCACCAGAAAATCTCATCGGATATCGACGATCTGCATCCGGATCTGCATGAGCGCGCCTTTTTTTTTTTTTCTGGTTGTGAATATAAATATCACCAAGATTACACATTTCAAGTGTCACTGAAAACTATTAGTTGTGTAGCTATCCGCAGGTTGTTTTTTGTTAGCTCAACAGATTTCATTTGTGTTCCTTTAACTGTAGTCCCTAAAAAATTAGGATGAATGTTAATGATAGAATAGAGCATATAGACCGGGCCATGATAACAAGTGCTACCGGTCCTGGCGATAACGAACCGCTCTTGGTTCCAGATCAGGGCTCTGGGGCTCCAGTTCCGCCGGCAGGCTATGGGACTGTGAAACCAGAAGCCGCTGAAGATAATATTAGTGAAGTCGTAACTGATCTTGGGTTTGAGTCGCGGTTGCTGGTGAAGAACACTATCCCAGTAAGCATCACTTTCATCCTGCAGTATTTCCTTAGTGCCGCCTCAATCTTCGTGGTTGGCCATCTAGGCCAAAAAGAGTTGGCGGCGATCTCCTTGGTGTCTGTTACCGTGGGCGTTATGGGGTATGCCATCATCCAGGGTGTGGCCACTTGTCTGGATACGCTGGCTGCCCAGGCATATGGTCGCAAGGAATATCATATGGTGGGCATTCATGTTCAGCGATGTGCGGCGTTTATGTTCACCTTGTCATTTTTCATCATTTTCTGCTGGCTGAACTCTAAGACTCTGCTAGCGTTCATTATTCCTGAGGAAGATCTTGTAGAAATGGCCTCGCAGTGCCTCAAAGTGTACATTGTGGGACTTCCAGGGTACATTATCTTCGAGATGGCCAAGCACTTTCTCCAGGTACAGGGTATCTTTCATGCGAGTACCTACATTCTCGTTATTTGCACGCCGATTAACTTGTTTCTCAACTACGTCTTGGTATGGGACAAGTCTATTGGTCTCGGGTTCATTGGTGCTCCAGTGGCTGTTGTAATCACCGATTGTCTCATGGCTATTTTGTCTATTCTCTATGTTGCCTATGTTGACGGCAATAAGTGCTGGGTTCCATTATCACGAGAGTGTTTCCGCAACTGGTGGCCCATGATCCGGCTTGCTTCCGCAGGTGTAGTCATGGTCGAGGCGGAGTGGCTTGCGTTTGACCTGTTGACCATGATCTGTGGCCAGTTCGGCACCACCATTCTTGCTGCGCAATCAGTCATGGCGACCTTGTGTTCCATGATGTTCCAGGTGCCTCTTTCCATGGGTATCGCTGCGTCGACGCGAATTGGAAACCTCATTGGCGCGTCTTCGACTGATGCAGCGAAAACTGCCTGTAGAGCTAGCGTGCGGACTGGTACTGCGGTTGGGCTCGCGAATGCAGTTATAATGTACTGTGGTGGAGAGTATCTGGCGCGAGTGTTTACGTCTGATGAGGCAGTTATCGCGATTGTTGTCACGCTGCTGCCGTACTCTTCCATGTTCCAGTTGTCAGATGGTGTCCAAGCCATTACTGGTGGTATTTTGCGAGGACAGGGGCGACAGTGGATTGGGGGGTTTGTCAACATTATGTTCTACTACGTTATTATGCTTCCATTCTCGCTCGGATTGGCGTTTATTGCTGGATGGGGGATTGAGGGCCTGTGGGCCGGCATGGTAGTTGGTCTCCTGGGCGTGTGTGTGACGCAGCTTTATTATGTCAATATTAGCGACTGGGATTCAATTGTCAAACAGCAGTACGCTTGTTAATTTGCTTGTGCTGTATTTTTCTTGCATTGTATCTCAAAATGGGGTGCACATTTTACCTAGTAATATTATTGAAATTCACATCTTTAAACAAAGTTGTAGGTTGACAGCGGATACCATTAATCTTACTTGGTAGGTACTCTCTAAACAATGGACTCTAAAAGATTTCGTCACCATTAAGGAACTTTATTGGTAAGCACTGTATACCGTAGAATTCGGTAAAATCCAGAATATAAATGCTAAGGGTATCTTAGATTGAGCAGGTACAGCAGTAATTCAAAGTCCAAGACTCAAGGTGATCTACAGTTATCATTGCTACCATACCAGGTAGTAATACCCAATTGCAATCATATACAGTCAGCTTTAAAATTGCCATTTGGTACTTGTGTCGAAGCATAATTACTCGTAGCAATAGATCGACAGGACTAGTCAAGATACCATTAATCTATGGTACTCGCTACTAAAATGTTAAATTGTGCTTAAAATTGCATACCACATGGTAAATTATAAAAAATAAACCTACTGTGTTTCAATAATGCATCCATACACGATTCCATCATTATAATCAACGTATAATTTAATAAAATTTCTATTATTACCCTAGTTAAACATTGGGAATGACACCAGCCGCACCAGCCGCACCAGCCTCACAAGCCGCACAAGTCACGTGGTCGCAGCCCTTAAATTTCCCGCCAGCGCACACAAAACACCAACCCGTAATCACTCGAGCTTACCCTCGCCGAAGCGAAAGCCACCAGAAAGAGTACAATTGCAGCGGCGTTCTAACTGTCTAAAGAAACCCCATCTCCAAAGACAGAGCATGTATTCCAGTGGACACGAGGCACCACTCTACGGGGCCAATGCGCCCCAGTCCCCCCCACTGCACCACCCGGTGCCACAGCACCCGATCCCTCCGTTCAACCAGGCCAACCCCGTTGACGGGTTGCAGCAGCAGGCCTCGACTACGAATCGGTACGCGCCGCAGCAGCCGCAGCAGCAGGCTACTGGCGTAGCTGGGTACGGGGCTGGCGGGCCCTACCCGAACATTTTCAACGACCCGAGCGCACAGATTGGCATTGAAGTCGGGCGTAATGCATTCAACTATGGCCAGGAGTACATTGGCCGTAACATTAACCAGTTTGTGTCGGTGTCGGCGCTACAGTATTACTTTCAAGTGTCCAATTCGTACGTGCTGAGGAAGATACTGCTGGTACTGTTCCCATGGCGACACAAGCCTTGGACGCGAATTCTCCAGCGATCTGAGGGCAGCGGGGCTGTAGACGGGTATGCAACGGCCCGGGAGGACATCAACGCACCGGACATGTACATACCGGCTATGGCGTTTACGACATATGTGCTTCTCTCGTCCTTTTTGGCGGGTATCCACGGCGTGTTCCACCCCCAGGTGCTGGGAATTGTCGCGTCGAAGGCCATTTTTATGACCATTGTGGAACTGACTCTACTCAAGCTCGGGACATACTTGCTGAGCGCGGGCTCCAAGATGCTTGACTTTGCCGCGTACAGCGGGTACAAGTTCATTGGCATCACGCTGACAATGCTGGTTTCCTCATTCTTTGGCAGTTCTGTGCTCAAGTGGAGTGTATTTTTGTACACTTCGGTGGCCAACTCCTTCTTTTTGTTGCGATCGCTGAGATATATACTGCTGCCGGATAATTCAACCTCGTCAACTCACACGATTAACCCTGGCCAGCGACAGCGACGAATCCAGTTCCTGTTTGTCTACAGCTTCCTAATACAGCTGGCCCTCATGTGGTACCATGTCTAGTTGGCTCCCTCACGCGCAATGAAATTTATACGCCCCACCACCAAGCCCCGTGAGCCGCACCACGCCGCACCCACCATTCCCCGACTCGCTTATGTAATCAAAAATTGTAATGATGAGACACGACGGTCTACGATTATTCAAGTCCAAACCCTCGTAGATAAGCAATGACGCTTGATCCAGAGATCAAAGAGCAGGATTTGTATGCGCTGCTCGGCGTTGGGTTTGAGAGCGACACGGGCTCGATACGACGAGCGTATAGAAAGCTCTCGCTCAAGTACCACCCGGATAAGAATGATACTGCCGAGGCGGCGGACATGTTCCACCGGCTCTCAGTGGCGCTTGATGTTCTCAGTAATGAAGCTACCCGCAAAGAGTACGACAGTGGCTGGAAGGCTCGCCGAGATCGTGCCGAGAAACGGCTTGCTATGGATCGAGAGCGGAGGAGGAAACAGGAGGAGCTAGAGCGGAACGAACGAGCCGCAGCAGAGGGTATCCAGCGAGACCAGGCCACCAAGCGCAAGGTTGAGATTCTGCAGGCGGAAGGGAGCCGGAAGCGACAGGTGTTTGAGGAATCGCAGGCCCGAAAGTACAAGTTGGAAACGGAGTCGGATGAGGCAAACCGTACGGTTAAGGTGCGGTGGAAGCAGGAGAGCGACAAGGGAGGTATTGAGGATGAGGATTTGAAGGCTGATTTGACCCGATTTGACGGCGGGGTTGAGTTTGTGGCGACGGTAGCCAAGCCGACGACAAAACTTGCTTCGGCTGTAGTAGTATTCAAGTCAATGGCCGGAGCGCGGGCGTTTGTCAAGGATTATTCACAGAGTGTATTGTTACGTCCAGTTTTGCATTCAATTTCGTATCAAGGGGCTACTACGAAGGTTGGGGTTACTCCTCCACAATCCCCGGCAGAGCCAGCAAAGGCGACATCGACACAATCGACACAATCGACAGGGGACGTGAGATCCAAACTAGCGGCACTAAAGGCTAGAATCGCGTCGAAAAATGCTGCTAGTTGAAAAAGATGAAAAGAAGTATAATGCCGCCAGTGATCAATGATGAAACGAAGTATAATGCCGCCAGTGATCAATGATGAAACAAAGTATAACGCCAGTGATCAATGATGAAACAAAGTATACCGCCGCCAGTGATCAATGAAACTAACAAGTATAATCCAAAGTAACTCTCCCCCCACAGATGACCATCTTATAGAAGCGCAGTCAGAAACCGGGAACTAACTAAAAGTGCCAATTCTCACAGGCCTGGATCTAACATCCAAACCCCGGTGATGATGATCAACTAATGTCATTGTACATGTACTTTACACTTAGAATCGTCGAATGACATCGGCGACAACCTCCTCAGTAGAGCTGGAACCGCCCAAGTCTGGGGTGGCGACCTTGCCCTCAGAAAGGTTGGCATCGACGGCCTTGTTGATGAGAACAGCTGGCTCGGTGTAGCCCAAAAAGTCAAGCATGAGCGCAGTAGATCGGATAGTAGCAATTGGGTTAGCAATGCCCTTGCCCTCAATGTCTGGGGCAGAGCCGTGGCATGGCTCACCAATGACGAATTCGTCGCCAACGTTGGCACTTGGCACAACACCCAAGGAACCGACCAAGGCAGCAGCACCATCGGACAGAATGTCACCGTAAAGGTTTGGAGCAACCACCACGTCGAAGATCTCCGGCTCTCGGAACATTCGGTAGACCATGGAGTCAACAATCTGCTCGTTGATCTTGACACCCGGCCACTTGGCCTCGTCAAAGGCAGCCTTGATGGTCTCTCGGAACAGACCATCGGAAACACTCAGCACGTTGGACTTGTGTGTGATGGTGACCAATGGGGACTTGTGGATCGAGGAAGTCGGGTTGAGCTCCCGAGCAGCCTGTCGCTGGGCCGCGATCTGGAAAGCCATTCGCCCGATTCGAGCACTGGCGGTCTCGGTGATTCGCTTGATGGCCTCGGCAACCTTCTTGCCCTGGTTGTCCTCGTACATCTTCTCCTCCTTAATGTAGAGATCCTCAGTGTTCTCACGGACAATGACCATGTCGGTAGGCTTGGCGGCGCCCTCAACGGTCTTGACCGGTCGCACATTGGCATAGAGGCCCATCTTCTTTCGCAGAGCAACAATTGGCGAAGAGTAGCCCGCGACCTTGGTGGAAGGGGAGGAGACGGCTCCGAACAGAGCACCGTCACACTCGCCCTTCAAGACCTCGACGGTCTTGTCTGGAAGAGCAACACCAGTCTTCTGGAAGAGCTCGAAGCCAGCGTCCAAATTGACAAAGTCGAACTTGAGGCCAAGGTTCTCGGGGAGGCTCTCGAGCACCTTCTTACCGGCTGGGATGACCTCTCGGCCAATACCGTCACCGGGGATCAAGCCGATCTTGAGGGTCTTGTGCTGCAGCATCTGCGAAGAAGAGCTGAACTGTCGAATTCCGATCCGTCTGAACATTTTTTTGCTGGCGATTTGTGTCAATTCCAATGGTTGAAAAAGGCTCTTGTGCTCCGTCCGATTGACTCACGCTTGAAAAATCCAATGCGCGGTATCGGAGCCGATTTATCGCGTCATCCCCGAAAATCCATAGCCGACAGCATTAAACTACCGTATGGTATGTAATTGGCTCGTTAATACGAATGTGTAGATTTATAGTGTAGAGACCCTGCGGCTCTTGTATGCACCAGTTTACTATAACCCTGGGGGTACATGGTATAGAATCCCAATAAAACTAAAGTACGGAATCAAAGGGCCAAGGTAATAGACGATTCCAAGGGCTATACAAACTCTGGAATTCTATGAGATTCAATTATCGTTAGTCATGGTCTAATCTATATCTATTTTACCGGTTTGGTATAATATTTCCTCAACCGAGCCTTGGGGATTGAGCCTCTGGCAGGATGCATGACCACCACGTTTCGGTTTGGTGGAGCATCCTGTGAAACGGCGGGAAGATTGAACTCCTCCGCAAGAAGGTGGACAAGCATTCGCTTGTTCGACTTCATGGGTGGGAACTTGAGAACCTTGAACGCTTGGTCGGCCGACTTGGAATAGGCCCGCACGAAATCGATCAATTGCTGCTCAATAGAGTCGCCAAACTCTGGATCCACATGGTAAAGGTCGAGCAAATCGTCGTTATACTCGTGGTGGGCCATCTCGTCCGCTCGCTTATCCAGGTCAATATCCAGCGCTTCAGCCAGCTTTCGGTTCCGTTCGGCAATGGCACAACTCTCATTGCACACAAACACCTCTGGCTCTTCCTTATTGTTGCATCGCTTGACAATCTGCTGGTGTCCGCATGGACACTTGACCGTCACCATCTCCTCGCAAGACGGGAACACATCCTTGCACTCTTTACCAGGGTGGCACATGGCCTTGTGCAGGTGTCCGCACGCAAGAGGCTTTTGGCAAATGGCCCGGCATTTTGGTGGCTTGTCGCACTCCCCTTCCTTGTGGCACACTTTTTGGCAAATGTGTCCACAGGCTAGCGGTTTGCCGCAAATCTTGCCACAAGAAGCCCAATCTCGGTAGCACTGTACACCCTTGACCATCTCCTTGCCGCAGATACACTGCTTGGTGACCAGCATGGGACACTTGGGGCATTCTACAGAGCTGTCGTGGCATTCATGCTGCACTGGAGGGTGGCCACAACCGCCTGGCGGAGGTCTCGTACACGAATACTTGCACTTGGGGAGCATGGAACCACATCGAATCGGGGCTTGAAGGGTCGTCCTACCGCACGGGCAGTGGTAATCCTCCATGCTAGAATCGAGGCAGGGTCGACAGGGACCAGCGTGACAGGTCTCTCTGCACCGGTGTTTCTCGCAATTGAGTAGCTTGTTGCAGGTTTCCTGGCACTGGTGGACAACCTCTCTAACCTCGTCCTCACTACCAAGGCTGATATTCGACCGCTGCTTCTTTTTCCGCAGCTTTTCTCGCTCGAGCGCCACCTGCTCGTGTTGACAGCATATCTCAGTACATCGATGGCGTCTACAGTCCATCATTGCAGTACATCGCTTTTTGCATTTGAACTTGGATCCACTCTTTGTGTAAGCACACGGGACATCGCACTTTAATGAACCACAGGCACACGAATAGGGAAGAATTACCCGGCATGGAGGGCACGGGCCGCTGTGGCAATAAGCCAGGCAGGGGTGCCCACATTTGGACGACTTGCCGCACTGTTCTTTACAGGTAGGAACCGCCTCGGTACACGAGTTTCTTTCACGACCGCCGAGGATCTGGTTGACTCGGGTCTTGCCACAAGGGCATTTTTCGTTCTCGACTGGAGTGTACGGACACTGGCGGTCATTTGGCTTACGCGAGTGACAGATCGACTCGCACGAGTGTTCGCCACACTCGAACTGTTCATTACATATCTCGCCGCATGAAAAGTAACCGATCCACTTGTCGCCCGAGTCGAGTTCGCTCATGACGCCAAACTTTTCATAACAAGGTATCTCCTTGGTTTCTTTACCACAGTAGCATTGGGCAGTTACGAGCTCGGGGCATTTGCCGCACAGACCGTCATGGCACTGCTTGTGGCATCGGTGCTCTCCACAGGGAAGCCACTCGCCGCACTCGGAATTGCAGCCCCAGCCCGTTTTGTATGGAGTAATGACACAGGGCCACTGTTTCTTTCCCTTGCCGCAGCGGCACCGCATCGCGGGCCCAATGGCTGTACAGTCAGTGTGGGGTCCCGGATGGCACATTGACGAGCACCCGTGAACACAGTCGAGCTTTTCGCCGCACGTCTGGCCGCACGAGTGCGGGATGAGGCCGTTGTAGGCGGGGTTTTCTACCTTGCCGCACCAGCAGGTGTACTTGGTTACGGCGTTGAAGTACATGGCGTTACAGCTGGGGCATTTCCAGTTCTTTCGGTTGTTGCTTTCGCTGGTGGGTTTGTTTTTGAGGCCTCGCAGAGACCACTGGTTGATACACTCGAGGTCGTAGACCCGGTAGCACACGCCGCAGCTCCAGATTTTGGAGTCGACGTCGATTTCGCTGGTGCAGATGAGGCAAGTGTAGTCCCCGTTTTCAATCTCGAGCTTGAGAATCTCGCTGAGATCCATGCCATGGAGATCGTATTCCTCGTCGGAGGCGGACAAGGCGTCCGACGAGTCGTCGTAAGTATACTCTGATTCGATATCAGGCATTTTGGTGGGTTGTACCTGGGGTATACGGCACTTTATATAACTAATGTCGAATGTATCACTAATCGTCAGAATCACGTGACGCAATGATCGATGACGGGTAATAGTTTGGTGACAAAACTTGACCACGGGGTATAACTGGATGAGCCACTTGAGCGTATCGATGTTTGAACCGTATAGATGCTTGATTAGTTAGCAGTTGCCAATGACTAGAATGTCAAGGTTGAATTTTCGGTTCTGGAATATTCGCAGGGGAGTGCGGCGGCCGTAGTAAAACAGGTCACATTACCGGTGCGGCGTTGTGCGGCTTAAAACGGCGTCGATCGTAACCACAGATACTCGATTAGCCAATTGCAAGAGATGTGAGAAAAAAATTTTTTTCGGATGGAACACGGATAGAGTAGGTGGTTTACCTTTTATGTGTAGTGGTCGGTTGACAGTCGGTACGGAAGAGATGATGAGAAGGGTGGCAGGGTGTGTGACCTACCAACATTATGGCAGAAAGAGGAAAAAATAGCAGGTATACAGAGCGTTGGGATTTGCATACTGTACCCTGTGGAATAAAGAGGGAAAAGAAATCAGGGCCAGATGTAGCAAATCAAACAGAGTAAAAGTACCACCACTATAAGGGGCTTCGATACGTACCCCTCTCCCCTGGTTCGTATGGTACTATATCACTGGAGATGGTGTGGTGATTGGCCGAGGATCCGGTGGGTCTTAGGCAGCCACAGATACCAAGCGGTTAAGAAAGAAGGAAGTGGATGCATGTTACCGGTAGATTTATGTGAGTGAGGGTGTTTCGTCTGTAGGCGAGTGGGTAATATATAAGGCACTTGTGCATGGCATACGTAAGGCAGGCGGCCAGACTCGGGCAAAGATAAACACAGAGAAGGACACTACACACCAAAGGACTGTGCATGCAAAGATCATTGAAGGCAAAATAGATTGGTTTTTTTTTTTTTTGAAATAATATCGTACATGAACCCCCGTCAACCTCTTTGCACCCTCGCACTCTGCGTCCCCCTTTTGCATAGCCTTCATATGCTACAGTCTAGGGATTGCCGCCTTGGTTGTTTTAGGTGATATACCGGTTCACCACTCTTTTACGTCTGCGTCAGAACCGAACAATAGGTCTCCGCTACGCAACCAATGTCTACCACTGATCCGTTTCGCGGTTCTTGTCCGGGGAGGGGTCTGCCTTTCAGCCGTGCATCCCATGCGGCTGTGCAACAGTTGCCAGGGGTAACCTCACTTAACTGCCGGATCTAAGACATGAATATTAATCAACCCACCACCCACGCCTCCATGGCAGTGGCATAAGACAGCCTATCCAAGGTGCAATAAGGGGCTAGGCAGCATGTATGGGTGCCGTATAAAGGCGGGGGAAGTGGATAAAGGGTACGTTACACAGATCAGCTACGTAAGGTGGTGTTCTTGATTGATTGACATAGGTAGCTACAGTAACATGCACCAGTGATATAGTACTACTACAGTAGGGGTGTAAAAAGCACAGCGCACGGGGGATTTATTTTTTGTGGTGTTCTGGTGGTAGTGAACTGCATTGGGGTCCACCACCCAGCTGTAGAGAAGGATGGATCGATCTCGACCTCCATGATAGCCAGGCCAGGGGAAGGACAAATATGACGAATAAGGCGGTCTAGCAAGGGGGTCCGAAGCGGAGGGGCATATTTTTCGCGTGGGCGCTCGATTAGGTAATGTAATGAGTCTCGCGACACCTCACAACGAACGCGTAAATTGGATCGGGCCGGCCGCTGGGCCAATCAAAACCACCGTACCGGGCCGAACCACCCCCAGATGGAGCAATTGAGCAGGCCAATGGAGGTCAATGAAGGTCAATGGATATGACAAGTCTTTATTAGATATACATGCAGTAATATATAGATAAAATAATAAAATAATAATAAAATAAGTTACAAAAAAGTGGAGTGGGTCATTTCGTCGTAGTCATGCAAGTTGATATAGTCATTGAAGTCTTCCGGGCGGAAGTACTCGTCGGCTGTCTCCACAAAGCTCGTGTCTTCGTCGATAAGGGAGAACTTGGAGGTTAGAATGCCCGAGTCGAAGAGCGAGTACTTCTTGTCGGTGAGCAAATACTTGTTAGGGTTCATGAAAAAGTCAATGCTCCGCCCAGTGCGGGGGGTAGAGGGACACGACGCGGACGCGGAAGAGGACGAACACGACGACACAGATCGCATTGCTGCCCTGCTCCGTGCCATTGTCCTCTGGAATGCATTCACCGCGTCCTCGCTCTCCTGGTCCCCCCTCTCGTCCTCGTCATCCTCATCATTCTGCTCCTCGCTGCACCTAGGAGGAGTCGGCGGAGCAGGCGTGATTCGCGCTCTGCCGTTCTCCACCACCAGCGAGACTCGATGCGGGTAACTGAGCCTCTTCTTCGCCGGCTCCAAATAACTTGCGTTCAACGGCCGCAGCTTGTCCCCCAACGGCGAAATGTCCCCCAGTACCGCCGCCTCCAGGTCGTAAATACGCCCGTTCGTAGAGCACGTCGACGGGGACGAGGACCCCCGTGAAGACCCGGCCAGAGACGGGGTCGACGACACCTCCGAAAGACTCGGCGAACTCGGCAGCTTGGGTACCCGCCGTTGTCTACGCTCCTTGGTGGTCTTGCTAACCCGTCCAGTGCCAATTCGCTTCACTCGCTTGTCGACCATTCTTGTTGGGGGTGGTGATGAAGAAGGAGAACAAGAAAAGATTTTCTGGCCCACTTTTGACCAACCAACGTATATATGTATATAATAACCTAACCAACTTGTTTACCCATGCAATTGTGAAAAAATGCGTGGTCCAAAAAGCAACCCTGAAAAACCAATTCTGAAAATTAAACTCAAGCGGGTGAAAAGTAACGCGCCCATCGCCTGGCAACACCCGACGCGTTGCCTGGGGTAACCTCCCCCGGCAACGCGTTACGTGGCGTGCTCAGATATATCACATTCCCCGTACTACCTCGATCGATCGATCGCGCCCGCGCGGCTGTAACAAGGTTCCGGGGGGCCAGGGGCGTAGCCCCGCTACGGGAGCTCGAGGCTGGCCCTCGAATACATTACGCCAGGTACACTGGGGGACCAGTCCCCCAGACCCCCTGTAGTTGGGGGCGCTGCCCCCATACCCCCGTACGGTACTTGGCTACACACTTGGTACTACGATCTGTCTTATCATGGGGGTCTGGGGGCGGAGCCCCCGCTACGGGAGCTCGAGGGCTGGCCCTCGAAAACACCCCAAAGCAATTACCTGCGCGGAGGGCTTGATCCAGCGTAAACGGGGGTCTGGGGGTGGAACCCCCAGCTACGGGAGCTCGAGGGCTGGCCCTCGAATACACTTGGGGTGCAATTATATTGTTACGTAGTACCGACCGGGACCGCGCGGCTGTAACAAGGTTCGTTACACCGAGGACGGGACCCCCTGGACCTGAGGGGTCTGGGGGCGAAGCCCCCGCTACGGAGCTCGAGGGCTGGCCCTCGAATACAAATGCAGACTAGTCATGTTGCTACACAGTACAGTGTATCGACAGGGTACCTGGCGGCCGGTAGAAACAGGGGTGGTACTACGGGTTAGAAAGTGAAGAGACCGCTTCGTTTCTTGCCAAACGGGTAGATGACCAGGGTGGCGACGAAGAGCCCCACTGTGATGCCAATGCTGACCTGCACCATGGTGGTCCCCAGGCTCATCGCCGAGGCGTTGGAGGTGGTGCTCGCTTCGGCGACGGTCTGCGTGACGGTGGACCCATTGACCATGGTGACGATGGTGCGGGTGCCGTTGACGATGAGGTCAGCGTTCCGGATGCCGGAGATGAGACTCCCCTGGCTGGCAACGCCGTTGGGCACCTGGACGAAGATGGCCGGCAGCATTGCCGCGAACGCCAGCCCATGGCCGACTCGCGCGTACAAGTTGCCGAGAATGCCAATTACAAAGGCACCAATGGCCGACACAAAGTCGGACGAGCCGCTCACCTTTTCGCGCACAAAGTACGTCACGGCGTACCCGGCGCACGAGATGAGCGTCATGACCGGCAGCTGGCGCAGGTTAGCCTGGTTGACCTGGGCTATAAATATGGTGAAGAGCGGGATGAGCAGGAATTTCCACCACGGGTTGACCACCTGTGCGCACTGGGTAGCGCTCGGCGCGTCTTGATCGATCCATCCGTAGATGGCTGCGCCGAGCGTAATGCCAAACCCGAGGAAAAGCGAGTAGATAATGGAGTAGAACATGCGCACCGACCCGGACACAATGTTCTTGCTCTGGAGCTCGAGAGAGCCGCACAAAATGATGTACCCGGGCAGAATCAGCGCCAGAGACCCTTGCGTGATGCCCGCAAAGCAGAATATCTCGCGCGACGGGCCGCCAATGGCACCAAACGCCCGGCCCAGAAACGCTACAATGATGGAGCTGGTCACTTCAAACACGTTGGAGTAGAGGTCACTGCGCGGCGCAATGACAATCTGCAGCACGCCAATGGCACACCCCAGAAGGAATGCAATGGGCATATCTGCCCACCACCCTCCGAAATTGGCGGGGGTAATCGTGGCACTGGCGAGCCCAAAGAATATAATGCAAAGCCAGTCGGGGTAGCGGTTCTTGCTGTTGAGCAGCTCGTCGACCCGCAGCGAGGCCTCTTCGACCCCGATAATGTCGTGTACCACCTCTTTATATATCTGGTGGGTCTCATGCAGTTTGGCCAGGTTGAGTCCCTGTACGACTCTGACCACTTGCATCTCCGAGGTGTGCGTCGTGGCGTCGTCGAAAGAGACGATCATACACCCGGGGATGTACAAGTACTGCCCGTTAATCTCGAGCACTCGCGACGTCATCTTGAGGTACTCTTCGAGCCGGTGCGTAGGGGCGCCGTACAGCATGAGAGCACGGCAAATGCGTAAAATGAACCGCTGGCGCTGGAGCACATCGGCAATATGCACAGTAATGCGAATTTGTTCTTCTAAGCGTGCCCGGTTGCGTTTTTTGAACCCACTGTGGCGCTTGATGAAACTCGGTCGAGAAGACATTGGGGCTGATGGTGCGGCTGATGCGGCGTCAGCCGCAGAGCGCCGCGATCCCGGTGCGGCGGCCGCAGCAGCCGCACTCAATGCTAAGGAGGACATGGAGTGGCTGTTGGTCTTGTGCTTGTACCACTTGGGACGCTTCTCCCGGGGGCACAACAGCCCCATGCCAGATGTAGTGGTTGTGGTGCTCGACTCTGAAAAAGTCGAGTTGATCCGCGGCAGCCCCGGCGGTCGGGTAGGCGTGGTGGGCAACTTGCCGGGCCCTGGTGGGCTCGAAGGCGCCGAGGAGGACCCCACGAGAGTCTGACTCGACATGGAGTCCCGCATACTGGCGGTGCTGCCTTCATGGTTTTCCTCTTGGTTGTTACCGTAGAGCTTGAGCAGAGACCCCAAAACACCCTGCCGCACCTGCTTTGGCGGTGCGATATAATCCTCGTGTCGTGGAGTATTGGACCCGGTTGTCTCGAGCTGTACACCAGCCGCGCCATACTCAAGGTCGTTCTCTGCGGCGTTGGGCAGCACAAACGCGTCCTGGTTCACTACATAGCCATTCTGGTCAAAATCAATCGGGGCTGAAGAGTCAGTAGAAACGTGCGACTTTCTCGAGATGGAGCTTTCCGAGTTGCGTCGTTTAATGAGATGCTTGGGGTTGAGATGCAATGCGTGAGACTGGACAATCTGGCGGGCGATTTCCCGCTCTTCGCGTTTGGGCGGATTTGGCCGATTTTGCTCCTTTTCGGGCTCGAGCACCTGTACCCGCTTGAGTCTTCGGTCGAGCTCCTTAAGCTCTATGCTTTGGGGTGTGCTGGGGGCCGCCGACTCCACGTCTCGCGGCGAGGTGGGTTGAGAACCGGTCCGGGGTGGCAGCTCAATGGTCGGCGAAGAAGAGGCATCGTACCCGATGGACCGAAAAAGTTCGTCTCGGCGGGCCCGGAGCGCGGTGAGCTCGGTCGAATCGTTATTGGGGTGGACATGGGCGTAGCTACTGGCCCCCGGAGCAAGTCCTCCAGAGGTGTAAACGCCCACGTCGAGCATCCCAGCGATAGCCGAGGTGGGCGGGACGACGCTGGCATCGTCCATCATCTGGTCCTCGAGCGAGAACCGCGCCCTCCTCCGGTTGAGCTCGCTACCACTGGACAATTGTCTGAACAAGGCCCTCCGTTCCTCGATGGACATCTCCGCCTCGGGGTCCTCTTCGTCCAGGTCCACCCTGGACATGTCGGGCCGAGTCAGCATCATTGCTGGGGAGTCTGTGCCCGACGAGTGGGGCACTTTAGGCTTATGATTGAAGTAGTCCTCGCCATTGTCGCCGCGTTCACTGCTGCTGGTGCTCATTGCAAGCCAGGGCAGAGTCAAATTGTTTAGGAAAATGCTCCCCCCGCGAAATGGAGAATAAAAATGCTTGGAGATTCCGCCTTTACGAGGGCTGTTTTTGCTTTCTTCGCATAAGCCCGTTAATTGATGCAGCCGATCCGTGCAGGTTGAACACCCTATAACAAGCCGGAACAGAAAGATGTCCTTGGCGATGATCAGAGCAAACCAGTGCGCGAAATTGTCGTTTTATATGCTCCGAGGAGTATTTCCCTCTTATCACCCTCTCTCCGGCCCTCTCCTGTCCTTTTCGTGATTTTCCTCGAATGTGCTGATTTCACGCATCGCCATGTCTCATTTCCGACAAGGCTTGTTCCGGCGAATCTGCACAGCCGCGCGAGATGACACAGTGCGGCTTGACATTTAGTACCGCACCAGTGCCCGATAACTACACGGAGAAGATAGTGCAAAGATGATCCAGATTCCGACCCCCCTGGGGGTGGTTCTATATTACGGTGCGAATTAATAATACTTAGAGTCAGCGACCACCGGGGTGCTGGAGTAACGACGGGCAAAGTTGCGTTCGGGGTGGGCGAGCAGCTCGTCAGTAGAAGGGGGCCCAATCGGCTGGCGTACTGGAATCTCAGCCGTCGAGTGGGCGGGCCGCGGAGGCTGGCTCCCCCGGGACACCCCATTGAGACCGGTGCCAATAACGCCCACGTTGGAGCTGGGGCTGCCGCTACGGTTGACCATGGTCGAGGAAAGCGACGAGGCCTTACGATGGCCCCGCTTGAACCGCTGAGCAGACTGACCCGACTCAAAAAACAGCGAGCCGCGGTTCGACGCCGACGAGGACGGTCTCACCGGCAATGACGGGGACGCGGGCCTCAGGCCCGTGCCAAACGCCGGGGGCTCCAGGTCGTAAAAGCTACTACTGGAGCCAAACACGCCGCTGTGGCGCATGGTGGGGGTGGTGGTATTGGTATGCAGGGAGCCCGTCGGGGTGGGCGGCTGGAGGTATATGTCGTTAGCAGTCATTGAGCCGGTCAATGGGTCCATGTAGCTGTCAAAGCCCGTGGAGAATGCGGTGGGGGTCCCCGGCTGTGATCCGGAGGACGCGTACACGGCAGCAGCGTTATTCATGGCCTGCTGGATGCGCTGCTGCTGTTGCGAGATGAGCATGCTTGTAGCCAGCAGTTCCTGCTGCTTGACTTGCAACGCCGCGTATATCCGCGCCGAGTCCGCCGCCAACGACGCCTGCTGCGACTGTGGCGACTGGTGCGGGTGTTGCGAGTAGAGCGACGACGAGGAGGAGGAAGACGAAGACGACACCCGGTTCGGGTTCGCCTTGCTAGGCGGCTGAATCAGCGACGGCGATCCCGGAGGCGACATTTGTGCCTGGATAGTGTGCTGCTGCTGCTGTTGCTGCTGTTGCTGCTGTCGCCGCCGGTCTGTCGCCGACCTCAACCCTGCTACGAGAGCCGCCCGCGGTGACTGGACCCCCGGGGACGCGGCAACCGGGTCCTCCCCTAGCGGGGGGATCCGAATCGGCGCCGGGCGGTTCTGGGCGTAGCTGGGAACAGGCTTGGTCAGGTTGGAATTGACATTCATCATGATCCACGACAAGCCACCGCCTGGAGGTTATGTCTACTATATATACGGTCGTCCGGGCCCGGTGTGTCCTACGCCTACCGGTACGTGTAGCCGGTACGTGTTTCTACGGGTGTGGGACTTATCTACGGAGCGTTTCACCAAATGAAACGAGGACTTTGAAAAAGCGCGTGTCAGCAGAGAGGCCTGGAGGCGGCGTGGGTGTAGGTCGTAGGTGGGTTTCCCCGTGCTCTAAGCTCCGACCGTTGGTGTGCTCCCGATGAAGCTTCGTTACGCTACCCTTCTGCGGTGCAATTTTTCGTGACGGAGGAGGGGTGCGGTGGTTTCATGGGTGGTCCCCAGCGCGCGCAAAGCCAGCCCAACCCCCCCTATATTGATTGATCTATGCGCAGGAGGCATGTAATAGCCCGTAAATTCGGTGCAAAGCTGGCTACGTAGGCTGGGCTGGGGACAAGGGATAGGTCGGCTGCCCATCTGGTCGTACAATGGGTTCGAAGCAATGATGGGGCTAAAGATAGATGATCTTCGTGATCGAGACATAACGGTGCAACTGAAACGATCCCTGATCCACCTCCGGTGGTATGGTCTAGTGTACTACCCGACGGTAGTAATACCAACGTCATCAATGACCCGTATCCGTGCTGTGGTAACCATGTTAGACGTGGTAACCATGCTTGACGTAGTATTGTAGCAATAGCGTCCAACCTTAGCCGGGATTAGCTCCGTCTGTAACCTTCGCCTGTTTTAACCCATTGTTTGGATCTTGTAGACAACATCTCGTATATTGATCATATTGATCTCGTACATTGGATTGGCCGTCATGTTGTCGGCCATTGAAAACGCAGTGGCCGTTCGTACGCCCAAGAAGGCTCCTGAGCTACAACGGCTTCGGCTTCATTCAATGCACAACCGGTACAAAATCCGTGAGAAGATTGGTCACGGGGGATTCGGCGAGGTATGGTCGGCAGTGCCGCTCCCCAAGGCCCTCGCTGAGTTCCCGGCCATTGTCAAGGACTCCGTCGTAACTATCTCAGATCGCAACTGTCAACGCCCAAATCACTACATGTAACTAACCGTAATACCAGGTCGCAATCAAAACAGTCTCGACAACGTTTGAGAACATCCGCGACTACAATTGCCTCCGCGAGGTGGACTTCCTCAAACAGGTGCCGCCGCACACCAACCTGGTCGCCGTGTATGAAATGTTTGTAGATAGATCGGCGCTTCACTGTCATATTGTCATGGAGCGCATGGACATGACCCTCTACCAATTGCTCCAGCAGCAGAACCACATGCCATTGTCATTGGAAACAGTGCGCCACCTTCTCTTCCAAATGGCCAGTGGGCTCTATCATATTCACTCACATGGGTTCATCCACCGTGATATCAAGCCCGAGAACATTCTCGTGGCCAAAATCCCCGACCATCAGAACACCTTTGTTGCGGCGCCGCTCTATACAGTAAAGCTCGCAGACTTTGGCCTCTCCAGGCACTTCAATTGTCAGGATCCCTACACTTCGTACGTGTCCACCCGGTGGTACCGTGCGCCGGAAATGATCCTCCAGAGCGACTACTACTCGTTTGCGGTAGACATGTGGGCTTTGGGCACTGTAGCATATGAAATCATCCACCTCCGACCGCTCTTCCCGGGGAACGATGCATTGGACCAGATCACCCGTTATACAAACTTCCTCGGGACCCCTAGCGATTCGGCGCTGGGCGGAAGTTGGGTCCCTTATCATGACTTTATGAACAAGTGCCACTTTTTAATCCCCAAGGTGAGTGATTTAAGGGTAATTGGCAGTTAATAATTGGCGACTAACCGAGTAGCGTGATGGGGCCACCATGCTGGACCTCTCGTCGGATGCGAACCTCCAATCCGCCATTAGATCCTGTCTTCAGTGGGACGCCGGTAAACGAATCAGTAGCCTTGGGTTTCTGTACCATAGCCTGTTTCTCTCCGACGATGCAGACGAGAGCTTGATCGACGATTACACTTTAGCTGACAGCGACTGTTCAACTTACTGCGTCACTAACCCTTCTAACTTCTTGTGTACCCTCCCCGAGGCACCCGGATATAGTTCTATTTAGCTATTATACTATATTTGTAACTAGCCCTTGTACCCTGTTCAATTGACCTCTGCGGAGCAGAGCTACAGGGGGTCTGGGGGACTGGTCCCCCAGTATAATACCAAGTGGTCGTTTAGTTACCCCGTTCAAGCGAGCAGCTCTCCGCTACGGGGGGTCTGGGGGGCTGGCCCCCCAGGGTAACACCAAGTGGTACTCGTTTAGTTGTCAAAACATATACATTAGACCAGCTAACCCAGCTAGTTATAAATAAAGGAGATAATTAGCTATACAATAAATAATAAGACAAGCGCGTGTCTATTTTTTACTCATCTTCTTCTTGTAGTCAGCAAAAGTGAGTTTCTTCTTGGTCGGCGGAGGCCTAACAGACTCCTTGACCGCCACCGCAACCGCCTCTTTGGCTATAGTCACTGGAACCGCCGGCTCCATACTAGGCACCTTAGCCGGCTTGGGCGACGTGGACGCCGAAACTGACGCCGACACAGACATTGGGGTAGAACTATCATTGGCGTGTCGCAGGGCCGCGGGTGGTGACCCAGCCCTCGACCCTGGGTAAGACGCACACGGCGGCGGGGCCACCTCGAACCGTTGGGGATTAGCTTTGTACTCCTCTCGAATCGACATGTACCGCCGGATGATGCGGGCTCTCGGCAGCACTGAAAGCTTTGCCGGGTCGTAAACAGGCATGGCAGCAGCCGCCGCAGCCTCTTGAGAGGTCACATCCGTCTGGACCGCCTTGGACACCATGTCGGGTTTGAGGGGCACCGGTTCGGAGGCCTCGTTAGCAGGCAGCTTTTGTAGAGGACCATCGACAAGAGATTCTTTAGAGTGCTGCTCCTGGAGCTTTCTCTTGCGGCTCTCCTTCTTTTCGAGCTTTTCAATGAGCTCCATAGCATCCCGCAGCTTGCGCTCCTCACGCGCCGAGTAACCCGAGACCGGCTTGCCATTGGTATCCTTGGACACCAGGTCCGCCTTGCTGGTGGCGTCATCGGCCATTTTTCGCATCTGCTTGATGAGGCACTTGTTGGTGTTTCTATGTTCACAAGCGCACTCCATGCCCACCTTGGCGAGCTCCTCGGCGGTGCGGCGGATACAGTCTTTTTCAGCCCGAGTGAGCGGCTCGCCAGCGACAAACTTGTGCACCGGGTGGTCCGGATCCCACTGCCACCCAATGGTGAGCTCCTGGTCCGGCTTGATGATTTCCGTGGCAAACGCCGCGAACCGCACCATGGGCTGACCCTCTACCACCACGGGGCTAAACTTGAGGTTTGGTGTACAGCTCTGGCGAATAACGCGGGCCTCGTTGCCGTACTGGCGCCCGTCAATGGCCACCCCAAGGTTGCGCAAAAACAACACGCCTCGCTTGGGACACCCGCACCGCACGTACTGGTTGATGGGGTTTTTGACATAGTCGTCGACCAGAGTCACGCTGCCCATAAACTCAATGATGAACCGGTCGCGAGGGACCGAGTTTGTAGAGTCCAAAAAGAGGCCAAACTGCGAGAACCCAACAAACTTTTTGCAGTTATCCTTGATCATGCGCGCTGCCACCTTGGCCGGCTTGGTCTTTTGAAACTCTTGCAGGGACAAGAATGAGCAATTGGGGTCCTCTTCGCAGAGCGCGTGTATCTTGCTGTCAAAATGCCGCGCTGTAACCGCGTTGGCAAACCGGCACTCCTCCGCCTTGATAAAGTACAGGTTGTAGCTGGCGGGGGAGGAATAGTACCGGCTGTCGGGCTCTCCATCGCTCTCATTCCCATCGTCGACACTGACCTGGGACTCCTTGACGGTGAGCACTTTGCGACGGCCGCCGCGGCGAGAGCTCGAAGTGGTAGCAGGGGTATTAGTGGCGCCGCTCTTGGGACTGGGGATGGACGAGTTGGACTCGTCATAGATGGCAGTTGTGTCGTCGTTATAGGTTAGGTCATTACTAGTCGAGGAGGGGCTCTTTGGTTTGGTGCGGCGTCTGCGGCGCGAGTTGTTAGTGGGAGGGGCAGCGGGGGCCGGGACGGCTTCTGCTTGGGCGGCCGCCGCGGCGAGCGCTACCCGCTGCTGGTCCTGGGCGAGAGCAGCCTGTTCGCGTTCTATGCGCGCTTTTTGGAGCTGGATGGCCCGGGCCACGTCGACTGAGCGCCGCTGGCACTGCTCGCAGTAGTATATATCGGGGACCGCGTCGGTGGTGATATTGACGCACTGGGCGTGCTGCCACACGTAGCAGCGTTCGCACTGAATGGTGAACCCGTCGTCGTCGTCAAACCCGCACACGCAGCGGATAATCCCGTCATCTTCATTGTATATCTGGGGGCTGGGTTCGGTAGGGGTAGGCGGGCCTCGGGTCACCGAGGCAGGGGACCGTTGCCCATTTACCAGCATGGGCGACGACTTGTTAAAGTCTTGTGATTTTTCAAACTGCTGTTCCCTTTTTGTGTTCTCCATACCAAACAGACTCTGTGATCGAAACGACGGCGGAGCAGGGGGTGGAGATATCAGAGCAACTCGAACACTATTATGGACAAGGTTGGTCATTCGTCATATCACAAGTATTGACCGGGTGATAAAAAATTAATCCAACCAATAATGTCAAAGGATGGATAGTGTTAAGTCGAACTTTTAGACTTGGCCAAGGTTTGTCGCCTCCTTTCCCTAGTGCAAATAACCGTCTAGCCCGGTTTGACACGTTCTAATAACCCTCGTACTGGTCAACTCTTAAGAATCTTCAACACTGAACCTTCGAAACCCTTTGAGCAGTCCAAACCTTTAAATAGTTGAACACTTCAACACTTGACAGTTGAACACTTTACAGTTGAGCAGAACAAATGTTCAACGTGGTATTTGGTATCTCCTTCGTGTCACTGCGCTGCGGCCTCGTCTCCAACTCTCAAAGCCAACTAATATATCAGATTCCCAAGATTAAAGTCGTGTCGGTTTATCCAGTCGTGACCATTATAGTCGGAAAAAAAAATTAAAAAATTTCTCAAAATAATCTTTGATGGTTAAAGCGTCCCAATAAAAAGACCCTTTGGGAGTTTGGCCTTGGATGGCTTGCTGGGGACGGGTTGGGATGAAGGCTTGCACCACCATCTCCGCCACGGGTGGCGTCCCTGGACCGCCTACTGATTGGGACAAATGACACAACCGACACTGGTACCCATCATGGCACCCATCTTGAACTTTTCAAAGTTCGATGGCTGGCCCTGGCCCTGTGGGATCTGCTGCACTGG